>PISW01005562.1:26709-130833 GCA_004023785.1 Mungos mungo | reverse complement strand
GGCTGACCAGAGAAAGGTATTCAACCTAAAATGTCCCATAATATACAAAATACAAATAAAAGAAATTCCATAAAAGCATGACAAAAATGAAAACCAATAGGAAAATGGGAAAGGATGTAAATCGACGAATCAAAGGAATAAGTGCCCATTAAACAAATGGAAATCTGCTGAATATCATGAGTAATGCACATTTAACACGAAGGATGTCACGTTTTACCCGTCAAATGGGCAAAAATTATAAAGGTTTATGATATTGAAGCTCAGTAAGAATACGGGGAAAGAATCTCAAATGCACTGTCCACAGGATCATTAAGGGCTTTAACCACCCTGGAGAACAGTTTGATAACACCCATTAAATATTCATGTATTTCTCCCAAAAATATTATAAAAGGAGCAAAACCCGGGTTTTCAACAGAAGTATGGTTCACTATATTGTGATACAACAGAAAAGTACGCCTTGGTTTAAAAGAATGAGGTAGATATACAAATGTACGTAGAAATAGATAGGTTTTCCACACACACACACACACACACACACACACACACCCTGTGGAAATCCAGCTCTGAGACACTACTTAATATAGGAAAGAAAGTTCTAGAACAATCCAGAGTAGGACAGAATCTGATTAAAAAGTAAAGAACAAAGACATAAAACAATATACTTATGTATATCCATGTGTATATTTAAAGTACAGAACATTCCTGAAGGATACTCATCAAACAGAGAAAGAAAATCCCCTTGCCCCAGGGGAAGGATGCATAATTAAGAATTCCCTTCCCTTTATCAATGCATCTTTGACAATGACAATGTTTTTATATATTATCTGTGTAATTCACATATTTTTTCCTTGGGACATAGGTAGACAGGGGGAGAGGGAGAAGTGGTAGAAGTTTTACACTGAAAGTATATTCCCACATGAGGGCCATGTACTTCGGGGGCCGCTGGGAGCCGCTCCCCTACAACCCGAGCTTCTACCCTTTGGTTATGCCCTCTAGCTCTGCACCCAGGGAGGACGTCACTAAACCACCCTGCTCAGGGTAAAAACGATCCCCGACGGGTAAACTGCATCTGGTCTGCAGGGACTCCGAGGGCACCGTAAGCATCTGATGCTTGCATCGTACTTTGGAGCCTCCCTGAGCGCAGTGACTCTTGAACGGGCACATCTTCTCTGCTTGACTCAAACCTTGTCGGGCATACAGGTCAAAAACTGTCACAAAGCCAGGTGTGAGTCACACAGGCGCTTGAGATCTGCACCAAGAGAGACCGCTACGTGTGGAAAAGTCCTTTTTAAATTCTGCATAGCCTCTGCTATTTTCACGACTGACCCTTCAACTGCCCCATAAACTATAAAGATTCCACTTTAATCATTCCTTGAGATAGATGTAAGCAACAGTATTTTGCATTCAATTAAACTAAGGCATTTTGGGCGAATAGCAGGGCATAAAACTTATTCATTACATAACTATAGTAAATTTATGGCCCAAATAAATTTTATCTATGATTTCCCAAACCACTATGGAAAGTTAAATCATTCATTTTATATAGTAGAACACAATGTGGGACTATATAAAAACTAAAATGAAGAAAAAAATAATTTCCAAAGGAGCTGCCTTCCAAGTTAATGTCTTCATAAAAAAAAAAAAAAAAAGCTTTTCAGGTGTTTAAAAATCAAAATTACTTCCTCAGAAAAACTAATCCTCAGTGTGAATTACAGTGGAAAAAAATCATTGCTGATGGATAAAGATGAGACAAAACTTGCCAAAACGTAAGGATGGATACACTTGAAATAGCAAGAATATCTCCAAATTTGTGATTCAGTTAAAATTATGGTAGCAGGAACTGCCCCCACTGGGACCACTGTCTCAGCCGCTTACAGAATGGCCATGACGGAACCAGATTCAGTACGGTCAGCGCAACACACAGACATTACTTTTAGTCACACACCATGCCATTTCTTCTGAGGGGTCTTAAAAGTACAAGGCATGGCTCCCCCACCCCACCCACATTCTGTTTTAATAGTCCTGGGGTGGGGGGCTCGGTCCATTGAGCATCCAACTCTTAATTTCGGCTCAGGTCATGATCCCAGGGTCTTGGGATCAAGCCCCGCCTCGGGGTCCACACTGGCCATGGAGCCTACTTAAAATACTCTCACCCTCTTCCTCTGCCCTTCTCCCACTCTCCCTCTCTCTTAAAAAAAAAAAAAAAAGGTTTCAGGAAGGGTTTACGTATCTTTCTTTTTAACAAGTGCTGATTCTCTCAGACCTGTAAATACAGAGAACTGATGGTTGCCAGAGGGGAGACGGATGGGGGGGTGGACAACATGGATTTAGGGCAGCAGAGCCTCAGGCTTCCAGTTACAGAATGAATACGTCACAGAAATAAAAGACACAGCACAGGGAATACAGGCAATGATACTGCAACAGTGCTGTATGGGGACAGATGGTGGCTACACTTGTAGTGAGCGTAACATACAGAGAAGCGGAATCGCTGTGTTGGGCACCCAGAACGAATGGAACGTTGTGTGCCGACCATACTCTAAGAAACTTTTAATTAAAAACAAAGAGTGCTGATTCTGGGGAACCTCAGAATAAGACCTCAGAGGGGCACTGACCTCCTTCACCGCCTCCTGAAACAGGTCAGAAGGAAGAGGATTTTCCTCACACATGTTTTGTCTCTTTCTTGGAACTCTTTATTCTAAGTATCACTAAACCTTACAATTGATAATAAGGTGAAATATGCTTGTTTTAACTGAATCCCTGAATGACACATATCAACTTCAGGATAGTTGTTTCCCCCACCCCCACCTCCTCTGGTGACAGGAAGAAAGAAAATGCAAGAATGGGGTAGGGACAGTATTTTATTTCTTAAAGAAAAACAATGCAAGGTCTGAAGCAAGTATGGCAGAAAGTGCCTGTTACTAAGCCTGAGTGAAAAGTAACAGCAGTATCATGGGATTTGCCATAGTCTATTGCATGCTTAAAATACTTCTTTATTTTTTAAAGAAATTTAAATGCACAGCATTATCACAAAGGGGAAGACCACAGAAGAGCATCAGCACAAACCATCACTACCTGGAGAGAGCAGTGGTCGGTCAACGTCCTTTGACAACGTTTACCTTGGAGGGAGGTATCTAAGTGGGTTTTGTGCCCCTCGTGCTGGTTACAGAAAAACAGGCATGATCTGTTTGCACTTCCTTAAAGCAACGCTTGTCTTCTCGGTGAACAAGAAAATTTAAGTAAGGACAGAAGGGAAGCCGCCCCTCTTGGGTTCACATACCTGTGTCACTACCGGATCCTGTTGACAGCGCCGGCATGATGCGAGCCGCAGGCTGGGACAACACACACCAAACGCTCTCCGCTCAGAAAGCCACAGGGGATTCCAGCCCGATGGCCTGCAGCCACGCTGTCACCGCAATCTATGGTGCAGGCCGTTTTCTAAAAAGAGAAGAAACACTTTAAAGAAAAATAATAGGGAAGACTACTAAATTGCGACATTCTGCAACTAACTCAAAATTCTTATTCCAACACACAAGATCAGTTCTTCCAGAGTCTGTCTAGGCTACATGCAAATATTAAGTGCGAGAGTTTTTTATCTTGATGGGAGATTTCTAATTAAAAGCGTGAAAGTTCCTCATGCACGTATCAAGGCTTCCTTAAAGATTTTCACGGTTGGAGTGCTGAATGCACAGACTGAGACCTTAAAAGAAGATTTTTACGCCAGTGCTGTTCTAAAATCCTTTGCCTCTATTACTGTGATTCCACGCTATCCTCCTAAAGCAGAACAGAGACTCTATAGACCATCAACAAATTATAAGTAATTGTAATTTTTTCAATAGCTCATTCTAACAGGACAACTGCAAAGTTCTAACTAACTGCAAAGTTCTCTACCTGAAAGCTGCAAAATCACCCTGAGAAACTATGAGAGGTGACGATGTTAGAGATTCACAGAAGTCAAGTGCTAATAACCTCAATGAAACCTACCAATCCAAGCTAATACAGGAAAGAAAATTCTTTTAGTAAAAAAGTGCGCTTTGATGCACCTTTGAAAAATATCCATTTTTTTCTAAAGCTGTTTTCACCGAGGTTTGTCCCGAAATAATTAGCAAAATTAACAAGGCGCTATCATATAGTAAGTAACTCAAGAGCGAGAACTCCAGAGTTTGACCTGATCTTTCATTCTGCTAAGTCTGGGATCTTGGACAAGTTATTGAATCTTACTGAGCCCTGATTTCCTTACATACAAATGGAGAGAACAGCCCTTTAGGACCGTTTGATAATTACATATGCTAAGGTTCGCAACACAGAGTCTGGCATGTAATAAGCAAACAAGAAACAATGGCCATTATAACTGGAGTTGTTTAGTTCAAGCAAGGAGATTATAAAGTGCAAACATAAAAGAAAAGTAGCGAGATTAAAATTTATGTTGGCCTCACACCCGGGAGAAGGCCATGTGGTTTAAATTTGGACCACGGCTGCCTAATCACGGAAAACACACTACATTTACACTTTTTAGAAATCAGAAGACCCACACAGTGTGTTGAGGTCCATTTTGGGGGGCCTTTTCCCCAGTTCTCTATAAAGCAAAGTCAGTAATTTAAAAGCATATTTTAACATATTCACAAGAAAAACAGATATTGTAAACACTCAAAAAACTGGCTCACTTCAATTCGTAAAGCCTTTAAATTGCTGATTCATATGACAGATAAGGAAAAATGAACTTGCCAAATTTCACTTGAAAAAGTCCAAATTGTAAAATTCTATTCAGACTTTCTAAATTAGCTATTCAATTATCAAAGCGAACTTTAGTATGAGAAAATTCACCAGACTCTCTTGAACCAGACTATCTGTTGGAGTGGCCTGCATTTTGTTTCGTCTTAGAAAGGTTGGCAAAGTTAAAATATGCAGGCATAGCCCTACAGGGAAGACTATTAATTAAAAATATGAGAGCAGTTATTTTAAATACCAAATAAAATATAAATCACTAAGCTAAAAATAAGAAAAAAAAGACTTAAGTGTCACTTAATGCCACCTATGAGGCTGTTTTCCCCACTAATTTTAAAAGGTACCTCTGCTTTTGCTTCCATAAACGATTCAAAACAATCAGGATTAAAATTCAGCTACATACACGTGTTCCTTAATTGGAACACAAAGTAAAAAACAGACCATACAGGATTTCAAGAAAGCATTCGGTAAGGCTTTTCTGTTCTGCTGAGAAAAAAGGAGGAAAGAGTTGAAATTTGGAAGGTGTATGCACACACATCTCTCCCATTAGGGCGATATGTACACGTATGTGGATAAACAGCTATCACGTGCATGTGTGTTATGTAGGTAACTTAAGCTCTTATGCCATAAGTCATAATTTAAATAGTACAGATTGCTTAACCATAGAAACATAGATATACAATATAGTTTGTACCATGCAAACTCCCATTTTCCTCACACCTTAGGGAACTTACAATGCTTCACTTTTATAAATTGCAAACACTGTATAGTAAGTGATCTCCTGCTTCTATCAAACGTTCTAGTAATACTAAGACAACCTTATGTTCCCACATCAAAACACCCTTCTGAGTTGATGTTGCTGTAGGACATACGAAGGCACTTATGAAAGGCCTTAGCATATCGCATTTTTTATTTCATAATGAACACTTGCAGTTAAATTTTACCAAAGTCATGTCACCTAAGAAATATATGCTAGAAAGTAATATCGTCTCAGAATATATATAAGTATCTTAATAAAAGAAATGGTTTGATAAAATCCCAACCAGTAAAATGCTTACTATTTTGTAGAATGTAGCAGAGTGGCTGGGTTTAGCTTTCAAGCGGAGCTAAATTTTTCTAGTAATCATGTTATTTTCTTTGGCTAAATTTATTGAAAATACTTTGGAATTTGTCAGAACCCAGCCATAATTATTACTGACTGTTGTATGGAATCGATTTACTACAACACAAAAATACCAGCTGTTACAGTATGTCCTGAGAGGGATTACCGAATATTCTTAAATTGAAGTTCAATCCATCTTTCCATAAAAAAAGAGAGAGACGCAAACGCCAGGAACCTAACAGCGGTATCAAGTGCACCTGAGGCATTTACAATACCCAATAGAACTATTACAACCCTCCTTTAAAAAGGCTTATTTTTGAAATTTCATTATTCCAGTTGTACCTTGCTTCTATATATCACACAGTATCAGGTTCTGCTGGCATCGATCATGTGGAAACAGTGAACTATGCGCCGGGCTACGAGCTTACAATGTTCACTTTCTACTGGCGCTGGGCAGCCCTGAGGGCTCCCGAAGCGCTCATGCCATCTAACGGTCGACCACAGAAGTGCAAGAGTTTGTCGCAGAAAGGTTTTTTGAGTTGTCAGAAAAGCAAACATGGTCTTCATTGTACCTAGTGAAACGGTCCCCTGCAAAAATTTTCACTAACAGGCACATTCACACAATTAAAGAAACGGACTCCCCCTGCGTGCCTCCTCTTCTCTGCACTTCACTATATTTTACACCATGTCTCTTCTGACACCAGGTGTGGTTTCCCACGCATCAAGCAATTCTGCAAGACGAGCTGAGTGTCCTACAGTTTAATTCAATTCTGACACTATCCACCTGGAGACAGCATCGGATCCCACAGGACATGGTCCCACAGGACTGTCACTACTCCCACCCCACCCCCCCTCTATGTCACAAACTCACATCAAAATCTCACAGACTGGGAGATCATGACCTGAGCTAAAATCCAGAATCAGACACAACCGACTGAGCCATCCATGAGTCCTGAGAAAGAATGAAGCTTAAGCAGCCTCCATGCTCAGGGTCTGACGTGGGGCTTGACATTACAATGCCGGGATCCTGATCTGCGTGGAAATCAAGAGTCAGAGACTCAACCTCCTGAGTCACCTAGGTGCCCCCCAAAATAGAATTTTATAAAACTCTGTTCCACTATAGGCTCTTCTGTCCTCACCTGCAAGGTACCATGTTAACTGAGAAATGCAAACATACTAGGACCCAGCCCCCATTTTGCATAGTTCCAGTAGCTTGCCAATACCCAAAGGCTCTTCTGAGATCAGTGGTGATATTAACAAATGTGGGGGTTTTTTCATGTTTATTTTTGAGAGAGAAAGACAGAGCATGAACAGGGGAGGGGCAGAGAGAGAGAGAAAGACACAGAATCTGAGGCAGGCTCCAGGCTCTGAGCTGTCAGCACAGAGCCCGAGAACTGGCTGAACTCACAGACCATGAGATCATGACCTGAGCCCAAGTTCAACACTTAACTGACTGAGCCACCCAGGCATCCCAACAAATGTGATTTTTAAAATAGTGTCTACGTGTGGATTGTGAACCAATATTTTTGAAAATATCCATATGTGATATCAGAAAATCATGCATGAGTAAAGGATTCATTCAAAGTGCAAGAGAGGGCAATGGATTTCGAAAGCTCCAATATGATAAGGTTATTCACATATTTTCAGATTCCACATTGCAACTCCCTTAATAAACAACCAGGGAACGAATCTTGGTGGTGTACCACAGAATCCGCACGATTCACTGAACAGGCTATTAAAACACTCTCCCTTTTCCATTTGCAGATCTGTGTGATTTTTTTCATATCCTTCAACCAAAACACAGAGCAACAAATTGAAAAATACACAAATAGTCTATTAATCTAGGTGCCAGAGAAACTTCCCAACTTACTAATGTTTTTTCTTTTGAGAAACCCGTTATTTTTCATAAAGATGTTATTTATGTTAATATGTAGCATAAGTTTAAATAAATAAGTTTAATATTGCTATTTTTTAAGATTTTATTTTTAAGTAATCTCTACACCCAATGTGGGACTCAAATTCACAACCCTGAGATGAAGAGTCACATGCTCTACTGACTGAGCCAGGCAGGCACCCCTAATATTTATGTTTAAATGAACTAAGTTTTTACTCAGATTTAATTTCCATTATGGCAAACAGCAGTATAACGCCCATAAATAAAATTCTTTGGAGTCTCTAATAATTTTAAAGAGTGTAAAAAGGTCCAGAGGTGGCTGGGTGGCTCAGCTGGTTGGGCGTCTGACTCTTGACTTTGGCTCAGGTCATGATCCCACAATTGTGGCATCAAGCCCCATGTTGAGCTCTGCGCTGAGCGTGAAGCCTGCTTGGGATTCTCTCTCTCCCTCTCTCCCCCCCTCCCTCCCCTCTCTGGTCCTCTCTTCACCTCATGCTGTCTCTAAACATAAAAACAAATTTTTAAAAAGAATGTATAAAGTTCCACAGACCCTAAAAGTTGAGAGAACTGCTATTCTATGCCAGCAATAAGCAAATTTTTCCTACAAACAGCAGACAGTGAATATTTCCACCTTTGTGGTCCCTATAGTGTTGGTATGAACACAGACAATACATAAATGAGCTTGAGATGACTTTGTTCCTATAATATTTTATTTCCAGAAACAGAGGGCCGAGTTTGCTGAGCACTATTCTATGCTAAGACACCCTATCTGCTAGTGACTTTCCAGTAACATTTTTATTGATTATTATTTAAATATTCAAAGGAAATGAGTTTTTAAAAAATCACTTCCATTGTTTAATGCAGAAATGCATGCGAAACAACAGACACAGATTTTCAAACCATGCAGTTTCTAATCATACACAAAATCACATTTGAATTTTGTCTATCTCAAGAATATTACAATCTGTCAATACATACAGAAAATTAAGACTAATTTAAAACTGGCAACCTGGTAGGGTCCTATACACGTAAGAAAATATACTTTAAACGACCAAACACAAAAATCTTTTTCCTAGCTCTCCAGAAAAAGGGAAAAATTATAAAAAATGTAAGACACCCTGCATTTTACAAACTCAAGAGGATTCCATTTTTATATAACACAAACGTCACATTATCTCCTTTCCATAAATACCAAAGCAACAGAAAAAGTAGAATCCCATTGAAAAAAATCCTGTAAAACTTTAGCCTTAAAAGAGGAGAAATGCGGCTTTAGACTCCCCAGGCCAAGAGGCTGCCAGGAAAGCCCACAAGGAGCACGGGCCCGCTTGCCCAAAAGGGGCATCAGCACACAGCAGGGCTGGCCCTGGCCAGGGGTCCCGGCGAGAAGGCGCAGGGCGTCACACGGGCTCACTCAGCTCCTGCCCCGCCCTGTCCGGAAGCAGGTGTAATGAATGAACTGACACCCACCAGCAATGAGCTCACTCCAGACGATGCAAACCATCGACAGCACATCAGTGCACCCGAGCCCAGTGTTTTCCCTCAGATGGTTCTCCAGCGAGACCGGCAGCACTCCTGGGGCTGTGCGCATCCTCCACCCTTACAGTGGGACACGGTTTTTTTGGAGGATGCCTTTTTTTCATTATATTTATGTCCTACCACCCATAGCTAAAGAGTCGTGGATAGTCCTCAAGATTATACCATTAACCATCAATGGCCCACTTTGTTTCCCCAGTGTTTTAGCACTTTCCTCTAATTGTTGGGGCAGGGGAGAATGGTCACTTCCTATCCTCCTTGACCAATTCTCAATTCCAGATCCATCCCAGCATTTTACCCGTTTTCCCTTAAGTCTTCTCGATGGGGAAAAAAAAATCAATCTTGTAATCATTTTTGATAATTAAAATGTATCAGTATAACTTTCTATTTTTCTTGGACTTAAGTCACCCCACTAGAGTCCCTTAAGGATGGAAACCATACCATCATGTGTCCTTAAAGACTGAAGAGGGGCACCTGGGTGGCTCAGTGGATGAAGTGTCCAACTTTGGCTCAAGTTTGTGTTGGGCTCTGTGCTGACCACTCAGAGCCTGGAGCCTGCTTCGAATTCTGTGTCTCCCTCTCTCTCTGCCCCTCCCCCCCCAAAATAAACATTAAAAAAAAAAAACCCTCCATAATGAACCTTATTCAGAAGTACTTCTATATGTGACCAGTCCCATTCCTCCAAGAGCTCCCTTTCCCTGCAAGGTCAGAATAACCTCATGAATTTACTCCTGGGGAGAAAGTACTGCCTAATGAGGAGAGCACAGAGTTTGAAAGGAGACAGATCTGCTCTGCAGTACTGACTCCTGGTCTTGGCCGGGCTACTTAATGAAATGAGATTAAACGCAATGACATAAGTAACACACCTAACCAATAGCAGCCAACCAACAGATGACAGCTTTATTAACACTTTCAACTTCAATTTCATCTCTCTATTTCTCATTTCCTCTAATCTAGCAAACTTTTAGAGGTCCTATAATGAAAATACCGGCTTTGGTGAAAGGCCAGTCTTCTGATTCTACCATTTATTATATGCACAGCTCACAAAGTATGAGATCTTGGGAAACCAGTAAAATACCAATTTAAGATATATATATGTTTATATATAAATATGTATAAAGTATAAATATGTAAACGTGTGTGTGTGTGTGTATATATATATATATGTTAGTGACATTGAGTATGTACAACTTCCCAGACATGAGATTAAAAACTCAACATGCACTGTTTCATTTAATTCTTAGCATAATCCTATAATGTAAGCACCATTATCATTTTACAAAGGAGGAAACTGAATTTTAAGCAACTTGCCTTAAGCCCACAACTTGAAAGAATTCTAAGGTCAGTATATACGGATCTAACGTCCACACTGCCAGTCACCCTAAACAGTGCTGCCCCTTAACTCTCTCACTTAACCGTCCCATTCGGTTTTCTCACCTGTCAAATGTAAATACCATTTCTGACTCACTCACTTTGGAGGTAGGGGTATGACACCATGTATCTAAAGCACGGGAAGCACACCAGATGCTCAAATATTAGCTCCCCCGCTTCCCACATCCTTTCCTTTAATCCCCTTGTTTTATTTTATGCTGTTTATTTACAAATAAGAAAATTGCCCGTTTCATGTCCACATTCTCTAGCCTGCTCCGACTGACCACCCGAAACCTCCGGTCGGTTTAGAAAACAATATTCCTAGTCTTCCTTCCATTGATTTTGAACACTTAGAACGACACCATGTCTACAAAACCCATACCCTACTTATAGTGACAGATAATTCCAGAAAACTACTGTCACATCCTGCAAGATAGCAAGGACATTGTTCTTCTATGTTCTATACAGTAAATAATCGAATAGGTTAGAAGCTCAAGAACATGATTCAGACTCTACTGAATCTTTCTTATTAACAAAATGTCACCACAGCATTGTCTACAATTCATAGTAATTTCAAACTTTCACAAAAAGCCTAAAAATAAGTCAGCAACAAAACAAACCTTATCAAAATTATGTATCACTTCCTATTCCAATTACCATGCACAAAAATAGAATAAACCTATGTTTATTAAAGAGCTACACTGAACATCAAATTGTGACAGTTACCAAAAATATAGCCCTTTAGTAATAAAGCCTCTAATAGTAACATAGTCATGATTATCTGTACAGGCATGATAGAACATGTGAAACAACCTAACAATGACAGGAGTTAAAGACCAAATGTAGACAGACACTGACATCGGCAAGATGGTGGAACAGAAACCCCCAGGCCTTTGTTCCCCTAGGAGAACCTAATTCAGAACCTGTTACGTGGCTGCATCACCTAGGTGTGTAAAAGCTAAAAAGGGTGATATTGAAACAGATAGGGATTCACTGCATTTTCTCTCCCTGAACCACTTCCCTTCATGCAATGACGCACAATCAAGAAAAACCACCACCACCACCCAGCTTCTCCCTAGGGGAAGGGAGGCAAGAGAACAACACGCACTCCCTGACTTGGCATGCTAAAGGGCTGCCCAGAGAACTGGTTTGTTTCTTGCCCGACTACAAATGCCAACGGGAAGGCAGCATAATTTAGACGCCAGGTTGAAGGCTGCTGAGAAGAAAGTCAAGCACGGGGCACATGACAGCATCAGGGAGATGGCACGGTCAAAGACAGATGATAAGGCGAGGCAGAGATCATGCAATCCCGAGGAGAAAGCCAAAGTAACCCTCAGAAATGACCCACACAAGCCCAGGACACTGGAATCGCCAGAAGTCTGAGAGGTCCATAGAATCTCTACTCGCGCTGATTGGTGAGGATCTTGCACTCTGTGAAGCCAGTCGATAAAGACTAGACGAGACTGTCTTTTCAAACAACCAGATCTCAACAGAAGATCGAGAGGACTACAGAGAGACAGTTAAAGATGAGCCAGTCAAAAGAGCAAAATAAAGCACCACAACCAACCCTACAGAAACGGAGCTCTGCGAGGCACCTGAGTGGTTCAGTCCGTTAGGCACCTGACTCGGTTCCGGCTCAGGTCATGGTCTCAGCTCCTGAGCACGGAGCCTGCTTGGAATTCTCTCCCCCTCTCTCTCTCTCTCTCTCTTAAACAAACTTGAACTAAAAAAAAGAACTGGGTATCAATTACCTAACAAATAATTTAAAATAATCACTCTAAAGATGCTCAATGAGCTAAAAGACAACACAAATAGATACCTAAATGAAATATGGGAAACAACGCACAAACAAAATAATATTGCCACAATGAAACTTGAAAAATAAAGAGGTAAATGAACTTTGGAGCTGAAGAATAAACTGAAAAATTCAGCAGACAGATCCGTCTTCAGACTTGATCAGGCAGAACAAAAAAATCAGCAAACTACTAAACATCATGTGAAATTACTGAGTCAGAGGAATGAAAAAAAAAGAAGAATGAAGGAAAGTAAAGAGAAGAGAGCCGATGCCCATATAGAACACCACAAAAAGACTATACATGCATTATGGGAGACCCAGAAGGAGAAGTGAGAAAAAAGCAGAGAGTTTATTTAAAGAAATAATGGCTGAAAATTTCTCCAATGTGAGGCAAGAAATGGACACATAAATTCAAGAAGCTCAATGAATGCCAATTAGGGTAAATGCAAAGACCCACACTGAGACACATTATAATTAACCTGAAAGGTCACAAAGAAAAACAATATTGAAAGCAGCAACAGAAAAGAGACTCATCCCATAAAAGGGAACTTCCATTATTGATTAAAAGCCAAAGTCTCCACAAAAATGTTGCGGATCAGAAGACAGTGGTAGGATATATTCGACATGCTGAAAGAAAAGAACCGCCAACCAAGAATACTATATCCATAAGGTTATTTTTTAAGAGTAAAGGAAAAATTGAGATTTTCCCAGATAAGGGGCGTCTCAGTTGGCTCAGTCAGTTAAACATCCAACTTCAGCTCAAGTCATGATCTCACAGTTCCTGAGTTCGAGCCCAGTGCCAGGCTCTGTGCTGACAGCTCAGAGCCTAGAGCCTGCTTCCGATTCTGTGTCTCCCTCTCTCTCTGCTCTTCCCCAACTCACGCTCTGTCTCTGTCTCTCAAAATGAATAAGTGTTAAGAAATAAATAAATAAATAAAGGTTTTCTCAGATAAACAAAAGCTGAAGGAGTTAATCACCACTGGACCTGCCCCAGAAAAAATACTAAAGGGAGGCTTTCAAGTTGGGGGAAAAAAAAAAAAAGAAAAACAAAAACAAAAAGACAGTAAATAACAACACAAAACCATATGAAAATATAAAGCTCTCTGGTAATATTTGGGCAAATATAGAATCCTATGGTATTGTACACAAATCACTTTCAATTCTTGTGTAGAATTTAAAAGGCAAAAGCACTAAAGTATGAATCTATGTTAAAAGACACACAATATAGAAAGGTGCAGTTTGTGACATCAATAACATATAGTAGGGAAAGGGGGACAGAGACATAAAGGAGTTGAGTTTTTATATGCAATTGAAGTTATCAGTTTAAAACAGGTTGTTAAAGAGGCACCTGGCTGGCTCGGTTGGAGGAGCATACAACTCTTGATCTCAGGGTCATGAGTTTGAACCCCACATTAGGTGGAGAGATTACTTAAATAAAACTTTGAAAAAAAGATTGTTAAAACTTGAAGATATTTTATGTAATTCCCATAAAAACTACAAAGACAGTATCTATAGAATATACACAAAAGCCAATGAAAAGGGAATCAAAGTGACTATCAAAAAACTCATTAAGACACAAAGAAAAGGCAGCAATAAAGAAAAGGCAGTAATAGAGGAAAAGAGGAAGAAAAAAGTTATAAGACATACAGAAAACAATTAAGAAAATGGGAATAAAAAACTCTCTTTTACCAGTAATTATTTTAAATGTAAATGGACTAAACTCTCTAATCAAAAGACTTAATAATAGAATGAATGAATGGACTGAAAAAATAAAACCAACTATACACTGTGTACCAGAGACTCACTTTAGATCTAAAGGCACACGTGGGTTGAAAGGGAAAGGATGAGAAAAAGATATCCCATGCAAATACTGACCAAAGACAGCAGGGGGCCATACGAAAAGACAAAATAGACAAAGTCAAAAACTGTAAGGAAATACAAAGTCGGACATTATATAATAATAAAAAGGTCAATTCACCAAGAAGCTATGACAGTTATAAATATATATTCCCGACAGAACTCCTACATATATGAAGCAAACATTGACAGAGCTGAAAGGTGAAATAGACATCAACAGTAAGAGTAAACTTCAATGTCATTCTTTCAATAGAAAAAAACAACCAGACAGAAAAATCAATGAGGAGAGGAGTTGAATACTGTAGACCAAAAGTACCTAAAAGTCCTATACAGAACATTGTATTCAACAACAAAATACACATTTTTCTCTAGTACACCCAGAACATTTTCTGGGACAGACCACATGTCAGACCACAAAACAAGTCTTACAAATTTAAGAAGTCTGAACTCATACCAAGTATCTTTTCTGACCTCAATGGAATGAAAGCAGAAATCAAAAACAGAAGGAAAAATGAAAATCCACAAATATGTGGAAATTAAGCAACACACACTTAACCAGTGGGCCAACATAATAAAGGCCATATATAAAAAGTTCACAGCTAACATCATACCCAACGGTAAAAGACTGAAAGCTTTTCCTCTAAGATGAACAAAGCACTGATGCCCACTCACGCTATTTCTATGCGACATAATATTAGACACTACAACACTTTGCAATTTGGCCAGAAAACTAAGTAAATGAAAGGCAGCATAATGATTAGGAAGAAGGAAAATTCTCTGTTCATGGATGAAATTACATGATATTATATGCAGAAACCCCAAAAGATTCCACACACAGACACAAATTATTAGTACTAAACAAATTCAGCACAGTGGCAGGATACAAAATCAACACAAAAAAATCAATTGAGTTTTCAAACACAAACCACAAGCAGTCCAAAAAGAAAATTAAGAAATGAATCACATTCATAATAGCATCAAAAAGGAGATACTCATGAATAAACTCAACCAGAAAGGCTGAAAGACCTGTAAGATTGAAAAACTACTGAAAGAAATTAAAGAAGATGCAAATAAATGGAAAGACATCTGTGTTCATTGACTGGAAAACTTCAAAGTGTTAAAATGTCCATCTGCCTGTACAATCTACAGATTTATTGCAATCCTGACCAAAGAATCCAAATGACATTTTTGCAGAAACAGAAAAACTACCCTAAAATTCATGGGGGAATCTCAGAGAACTCTGAAAACCCAAAACAATACTGAAAAAGAAGAAAAAAGTTCAATGCCTCACAATTCCTGATTTCAAGACATATTACAAAGCTACAGTAATCAAAACAGTGTGGTACTGGCAGAAAGACATATAGGCCAATGAAACAGAATAGAGAACCCAGAAAAAACTCTCTGGCATGTAGTCAAATGACCTTCAACCAAGATACCCGGAGTATTCAACAGAAAAAGGAAAATCTCTTCAACAAGTGGTGTTGGCAAAACTGAATATCCAAAGAATTATGGGGTCCCTTACCCTACACTAAGTATAAAATTAACCAAAAAAAACCTAAACAGGAGACCTAAAATTATAAAACTCTTAAAAATAAAACAGGGGAGGAGCTCAGTCAGTTGTCCAACTTCTGCTTAGGTCAAGATCTCTCAGTTTCATGAGTTTGAGCCCCACATCAGGCTCTGTGCTGACGGCTTGGAGCCTGGAGCCTGTTTCAGATTCTATGTCTCCCTCTCTCCCTCTGTGTTCCTCCTGCACTCACACTGTCTGTTTGTCTCTCTCTCTCTAAAATAAAGATTACAAAAAAAATATTTTAATAAAATTAAATAAAACGGGGAAAGCCTCATGACATTGAACTGTAATGATGCCTTGGATAGGACACCAAAGTCACAGACAACAAAGGTAAAAATAAATAAATGGAAATAGAGAAAACAAACTTTTGGGAAATGAAGTAAATAACAGAGTGAAAAGACAACCTACAGAATGGAAAAAAACACTTGCAAATCATGTCTGATAAAGGGTAAATATCCAGAATATATAAAAAGCTCCTACAATTCAACAAAAATAGATACATGAGCAAAGGTAGAACAGACATTTCATCAACAAGCATTCAGAAAGATGTTCAACACTATTAATTAAAGAAAGTGCCAATCATAATCACAAAGAGATATCACCTCACATCCATTTACTATTAAAAAAAAAAAAACAGAAAATAACAACTATTGGAATAATGCAGAGAAAATGAAGCCCTGAACACTGTTGGTGGGAATTCATAAAGGTGCGGCCACTACAGATAATGGTATGAAAGGTCCTAAAAAATTAGAAATGGAATTACCACATGACCCAGCCCAACCCTTCTGCTTATATTCCCAAAAGAACTGAAAGGAAGATTTCAAAGAGACATTTGCAAATCCATGTTCATTGCAGCATTAACAATAGCCAAGAGGTTAAAAAAAAATAAAGTGCTCATCAACACACAAATAACAAAATAGAGTACACACATACACACACACACACAATGGAATGTTATTCACCTTAAAGAAGGAAATCCTGTCACATGTTACAACATGAGTAAAACTTGATGACATTATACTAAGTGAAATAAGCCAGAGCCAGCCAGGAAAGAAAACTACTGTGTGATGGCACTTATATAAGGTATCTAAAGTAGCCAAACTCCTAGAACCAAAAAACAGAATGGTGGCTGCCAGGGGATATGGGGTAGTAGAAATGGAGAGTTGTTTAATGTGTCCAGAGTTTCAGTTTTGCCAAATAAAAAGGTTTGGAGCTCTGTTACACAACAGTGTCAATATACTTACTACCCCTGAACTGTACACTTAAAAACAGCTAATAGGGTAAACTTTATGTTATGCACTTTACCACAATTAAAAAAAAAAAAAAAAAGAGCGCAACACTTGAAGACAGACCAAGGAAGAAATGAAATCACTACAACTAACAGCAGCCAGAACAGTTGCCCAATAATCCAGAGATCATCATCAGAGATGGAAAAGCTTAATTCTAGCAACAAGCAAATGGATGGAAGCAACAGGTTCAAATACCAGCCAGCCTCACAGAGAAGCCTGCATGGCAGTCTTGGGACTCAAGGCTGAAACACGGAAATCGCTGTCATAATCAAACTCACAAATAAACACCATGTCAGACAGTAGGCACTGATCCCAGAGGATTAGACTATAAATTGGGGTACAATAAATGGTTTTAACCATCCCTACTGATTATAAATGACAACCCAATCACCAAAATAGGTAACGCAGTCAACTTAACGACACTCGTTTACTTTGGAATTTTCTCTAACTGTGGTTAGACAGGGGTGCCTCCCCCACAACACTGCTGTGATTTCGTCCCTTCCAGGCAAAGAGAAGTGCTACTTCCCCACCTCCTTGAAGTTGAGGTCTCCCGACTTGTCTTGACTCATAAAAAGCAAGCATCAGGTCTGTCATTTTTAGGAAGACACTGCACCTAAGAGCCATGGTGAGATGCTTTTATCTCTTCTTTCTCAAACTGTCCAATGCTCAAGAGAAGAGCACCTCTGTCAGCTCAAGTACTGACAGAGGACAGCGAGGGGCTGAGTGCCCCACTGTGTAAGGGACACACAGCACGAGCAAGAAGTGAACACTTGCTGCTGTTTGCTGCTGAAGCACAGCCTGACCCAGCCTCACACACCGGCCATTTGCAAAAACCAGTATGTAATTTTTAAGTAATATAAACCATTCAGTCTAAGTACTTACGCTGTTTTTTTTTAACTAGGTACTAATTATTGTGCAGTTTAAAATAGTTCCCCAATATCTAATCTTCTAAAAATATCTGCAATGAAACTGGGTATTTATAAACATAATTTCATGTGTTTACTAACCTGACAACAGTAATAGTGCAAATGGTCTGGTTTTGTCAGTTTCTCAGGCCCTGAAGCATAGCTATAAAAAAAGAGCTTTCCAAAAATCAATTCTTATTTGTAAGATATTTATGATATCAATGTTAATTTTCTTTATTTTTTATTTTTTTATTTTTTTGAGAAAGAGCCACAGACCCACAGACCGTGTCAGCAGGGGAGGGGCAGAGAGCGACGGAGAGAGAGAGAATCCCAAGCAGGGGATTCTATCAGCAAAGAACCTGCATGGGGCTCAGTCCCACAAACTAGGAGATCATGACCTGAGCTGAAATCAAGAGTTGGACGCTTAACTGACTGAGCCACCCGGGTGCCTCTAGACATTAATTGTTATTTTCGAATTAGGGACAGCACTAAAGAGATAAGTTAAATGTAATTAATACACAGCATTGTAACTGCATTTTTTAAAGCTATCGCAGATAGTGATAAAAGAAAATATGCAATCCAAAAGCGATATTCATGTAGAAAATAACTTTATATTAACTTAGGGGTTTTTTTTAATGTTTATTTTTTGAGAGAAAGACAGAGTGTGAGTGGGGGAGGGGCAGAGAGAGGGAGACACAGAATCCAAAGCAAGTTCCAAGCTCTGAGCTGTGGGCACAGAGCCGGATGCGGGGCTCAAACCCACAACCGTGAGATCATGACCTGAGCCGAAGTCAGAGGCTTTAACTGACTGAGCCACCCAGGTGCCCCACAACTTTAAGTTTAGGTTTTTGTCCACGGTGGTCTGCCCCTACACTCTTAAATGAGATCTTCACGTTCTTGCATAGAAGTTTATGTTCATAATGTTCTCACTTACTTTAACAGTTTCCAAAGTGAAAATGAATGGGAGTAAGTCCTTTAAAGAAGAATTCAAAACCCTATTCTAATGTTACCCAGGAAAAAGAGTGAGTGCTATATTAGCTAAAAGAGAATCTGTCCTGCATTGGCCCTTCGTGTATTACATGGTGGAGAATCTCAGGCTTGGAGCCTGTTACACCCAAGGGGAGCTTTAGGCGCATTTCATTGTTCATAAACTTTTTAATGCTATTTTCTTCAACTACATCAATATGTAAATCTCATTAATATTAGTTCCTGAGAGCCACTTTGTACATCTCAAACTCCCATATCACAGCTCTGAAAAGGATTATTTTCATTTCCAGAGTGAAACAAATGAATGGAAAAGGGAAAAAGTTACCATTTCCAAAGTTTCCTGTGAAGATGGAACAAAAATTAAGTTGCCAAGAAAAGTAACATGCCAGTCATTGTTCAAAACCATGGGAAACACGGACACAAGAGAACTTCCACGGAACTCGGGGAAGCCTTTGAGAGGACTCAGACCTGCTGTCTTACACCCACACTCTCTGAAAAGATACAATGAGATAAGGAGAATACTCACTTCCCAGTTTATTTACATCAAGAAATCTTAGGATTAGAAGGATCTGACTGAAAAGTCTGACTGAAGAAACAGTGCACGAACAGAAAAAGAAAAACAAAACTTAAATACCACAGGGAAGCCAGCTGTCAGTCACCTCCTATTTATACATTTTTTAAAAATGTTTATTTTTGAGAGGAAGGGAGAAGCAGAGTGGGGAAGAGAGGGGAACGGAGGGTTCAGAGGGCTCTGCACCGGCAGCAGAGAACCCAATGTGGAGCTCGAACTCATGACCCATGCATGAGATCATGCCCTGAGCTGAAACCAAAGTATGCTTAACTGGCTGAGCCACCCAGGCGCCCCTCCTATGCACATACTGAGAGGAGACAGACTCACGGGAGAAACAGCAAATGGAGCACTGTGTCGCTCAAATGGTTTCACGGGTCTTTCCCCCAAATGGCATCTCAGTGAAGTCCCTTGGCCTCCCTTTCTAAGATCTCCACACACGCCCCCAGCTCCCACCTAATGTTTCTTCCCAACCTGTGGTGTAGATTTCATTCATCTTGCCTACCGGTTGGTCTTTCCTACTCAGATGTAAGCGACAAGGGGGCGGGGACTTCCACCTGTGTCGCTTCCTCTGTTGCTCACTGCTGTCCTCCATAGTGTTTGCAGTTAACAGCCGGCTCCACAAACATGTGCGGAAGGAATGAGTGAACCCTGGACTCTCTACCAGTAATTGCTATGATCATATCATACAAGATCTTTCCCGTGCCTTATCTCCTTCCTAGTTGTCCCGCCCAGAGGAAGACTTCCTAATCTCACTGATCATGGTGTAAAACACTTACTAGACCAAAGGTATCGCAGGCAAATTCCCTACTAATTAAAGATACTTGAGGACCCGCATCTACGTCCAGCGCCCTCGGGCATTCCCGACTCCCTGCTCTCCCCACCACCTATGTCGGCACCAGTCAGCTTGCCTCCTGATCACGCTCTGCATTACACGTGGGTTGGATCACGCCCGTGCTCCGTGCACACCTCTCTCACACAAACCTCCACCGATGGGGGCCTTCACATAGTCCAAGAGTCTGGCTCTTCGCCCTCCT
Source organism: Mungos mungo (assembly GCA_004023785.1). NCBI lineage: Eukaryota > Metazoa > Chordata > Mammalia > Carnivora > Herpestidae > Mungos > Mungos mungo. The sequence goes on along the minus strand of PISW01005562.1, from coordinate 110,203 downwards.
CATGGGAGAAGGCCGGTCAGATCCTCTCTAGTCACTTTTTCCCCTTCCATGGAGAAGCCTGGCACGGACCATTGCCTCAGCCAAGAGCAATGCCCAGTCTACAATTGTATTTTAGTTTTTTTCTGATAAAAAGAAAAAACTTTAAGAAGTTTTCTAAGTTTCCATTTAAAATTGAATAGCATTTCCCAGCTTCCATCTTGCAAAAGTCTCAAAAAGAGAGGAGGAAAAATACTACAGAAGCACAAATTAGTCCTTATAAACCAAGCTTTTGTGTCTGTGTGGCACTTACTAGGTATAACCACCCATGGTCTCCAACCTCAAATCCTAAACTCTCCTGATTTCATCCCCCTGAACCCCTGGTGTCCTTATTTTGGAGAGACACTTGCTTAAATATTTGAGGGATGTAACTTACTCTAGAATACTTCCATAGAAAGATGGGGGGAGAGGGGAGACAGAAGGAGAGGGAGAGAAGTGCATGCGGCACAATGTTACCACTTGTTGGATGGAAGTTGAGCACATGGGTATTTACTGTACTGGTCTGGTTTTTTCTGTATGTTTGAAAGTTTGTGATAAAAAGCTTTTTGCAAAAACTGAACTTCCAAGTCCCGTCTCAGAGCTGGATCTCCGTGGACCCTCCTCAGCCCATTTAGCAAACGCACTGATCCGAGAAGTGGTCTGTCCCCATGTCAACCCCCGCTGTCCCCAGCCAGCATCATCTTTCTACAGCACCGAAATGATCACATTATTATTCTAAACAGAACTATCTGAGGACTCATGGGCATGATTATGATACAGTTTAAATTCCCTAAAACGATACATGCCCCGTCTTTAACAGTTTCTTTCCTTGCAAAAGGCACACCAACACCCTCTCAAGTTTCCTATAAAATTGCCCACAGATTCCTGAACACACCATGTTATTTCTTGCCTGTGTGTAACTTGCTTGCTCTGGTTCCTCCACTTGCTTCGAAATATGGGTTTAATTGTATGTAATTGCATGTTTTTTATGCTGCCTAATTCTGAGCAGCGTGGGCACAAAGGACTATCATGAGTGACAAGAAAGTCTACATTACACATTTGTACACACCCTTGTTCCAACCTGTAGATCATCGTTCAGCAATTCCTTTCAGTATCGGCAGGGGGCGCCATCATTTCACTTTTAACAAGGAAAATGAAAGTCCTGCTAACAAAGGCAACTTTCTCGCCTTCATATGGAGCATTAAGTATTTCTAACAAAGAGGGAATTTGAAAATGAAAACATTCAGTGTCAATTTAAACAAGTGGAGTTGTTCTAAGAAATAAACCACATGGAAATACTCAAAAATTCTAAAAGTTATCACTGAACCAACAACTTGTAGGAATTTATCCTAAGAAGTAATCACACAAGTATGCAACAATCTAAAATGAACAAGAAAAGGTTCGAGTTTATAATGAGCCCGTCGTCACTGTAGAGTTACAGCTTCATTCACAAAATCAACATGGAACAGCCTCTAAAGTACCGGTATTTTGACTTCAATCCATCCGCACCAACACACGGAGCCTCTACTCCCTACCATCTCTTTAGTGAAACTTAATCCGTTTTACTTTTGGCCTCCTGGTCTACACTTTCCTAAGCTAGTTCCTAGCCCACCTTTAGTTCTGGTTCTGCAGTTCCAGAAAGGTACTGTCACGAACAGGGACTACATTTTAGGACCATAGATCGCAAATCTTCCGGTTCCTTGAAAATTCATCTGTACCTTCTGTGAGGTAACTTATATATTGCTTATAACTGTCCAGAATTTATCAAAGTCCTATGATCTGCACAGTATTATATCAGGCTACAATAGGGTATACCAAACGATAAACATACTTAGATTGGATTATCTTAAAATCAGTTTCTGCTTCTAAAATTCTGAATCTATCCATCTAGATTTTATTGCGTGGTTTTACGATTACTTTCAGGTACTCAAGTAAACGAGGGCACATCTTACTCAAGAGTGTCCTGAAGCAGGCATCCGCCTGCAGAAGTGCATCATTGTTACAGTTCAGCCTCATCAGGAAGGATGGCGGCTGGGATCGAAAAAGAATAGGAACCACCAGAGTACAGAAAAGTTTTATTAAGCTTTCTGTAAGGTGTTAAAAATCAGTTATTACTCAAGTCTGGGTCATACCAGGAAGCTGGCACCAAGTCTCATGCATCAGTCTCCCCATTTAGGTCCTCTACTTTTCCAGACAACTTGCTACTAGGTGGTCATTGTTCTCTTCAACAGCTAATAGGAAAAAAAAAAAAATGCAAGCAATGTGTCTACATGTCAAAAGCATTAGAAGGCAGCCAGATTAAGACTTTTCCAAATCGGTAAAACCATCTCTTACCGGTGAAAACTCAAGGTTTAGGACTATCAGCAATCTGAGCAGGCGGATGACATTACAAAGTGAATAATCTCCTGATAAAAAAAAGTGTCCATTTCTGACACACCTGTCCAGCAGAAACCCCACTCACCTGACAGCTGCAAGTGTACGCAGCTTCCTAAGAAGTCTCCTCTTATTCGCAGGTCTTTAAAGATAAGACTAGTTTTTTTGTTATTTTTAGTAAAAGGAAAAAATAATAAGCTGACAGGGAGAGATATACTAAAACGCCGAGGGGAGCTGTCAGCTACAAATGGACTGGGAGTTTATGGGTTGCCAGATAAATGTAAAAAGAAAAAGGACCTATAAAAGACAAGGACCCGTACTTCTCTGCAGCCTAGGAAACTGGGCCAGACTACAGGGGTGGATTAATCAGGAAGAGGAAAACTAATAAATTCATGCTACCACCAGCTCAACATCACGGAAACCTGTAAATATCATGTAGAAAATGTGTTTGCTAATTACTTCTCCGGACTCCTCTGACGACCTCTCTTAAAGAGTTTCAATGAAAAATTCTTTCTCAATTCCTGCAACAGTTACACAATGTGAACCAAGCACGTGTCCACTTGACTGCTCCAGACATCCTAATCATTAAAAAGATAGTCTTGGGTGCCTGGCCTGGGTGGCGCAGTCGGTTAAGTGTCCGACTTCGGCTCAGGTCACGATCTCACAGTTCGTGGGTTCAAGCCCCACGTCGGGCTCTGTGCGGACAGCTCAGAGCCTGGAGCCTGCTTCCAATTCTGTGTCTCCCTCTCTCTCTACCCCGCCCTGCTCGTGATTGGTCTCTTTCTGTCTCTCAAAAATAAATGTTAAAAAAAAAAATTTTTTTTAATAAATAAAAAGATACACTTGCAATGTCTATGTGAATTATCTTCTGTGCATTCTAATCTCTTTGGATTAAGAAAATATGACAATCTCTCAAAAGATTCGTTTTACTCTCTCCTAAACCAATCTGTGAACATTTCTAAAACATTAATTGCATCAACCAGCCAAGATTTCAAAAAGAAAAATCATAGCTGTCCAAGTTCTGAAAATCTTACTAAGCATGTTTTGTGGTTCAAGGGTGGTTGCTTTGCCCTAATCCTTCAACAGTAAATTGCTATGGAGAGTACAGAAATACCTGAATAAATTGCTGTGGAGAGGAAAGAAAAAAAAGACCTGATAAAAAGTTACCATTTGGAAAGCAGTGACATTTATTGTAATGAATGTTTAGATGAAGGAGGGATTACCTAAAACCACTGGGCTTCTGCTTGTAAGTACTAATTCTGCAAGACTACAGCAAATACATCTAAATAAATCGGGACTGTGTCATCCTGAATTAATAATTTGATCTTACCTTTTTTAAAATCAAGGATCCCTGGATTCCCCTATACCTTATGTAGCAAATAAAAAGGCTAGAGATTATTTAAAACCTACCAGACAGACTTAACCTGAGTAGCAATAAGAAGTATTATGTAGATGGTCATAAAAGAGATCTACCCTGAAATAAAAACATGGGCAGATTATATTTGACTCAGTAATTATGCTACCTAAACTCCAAGTAGGTTTCACAGCCAGAAGCATAGGAACGGCTGAGAGGAAAAACAAGGGAAGACTTGCTATCTTACTCATCTCTAGTCAAGAGCTGGCTGTAAATCAAGGCAGCCTGCCCAAACACACAAACAACTTAACGACGACCTGAGGGAGAGAGGCTGAATTTATGCAATCAGGAAACCCGCACAGAATTAAGGGACAAACTACTTAGGCCCCACGTGGAATTGCTATGTTCTATAGATCTGAAAATGATTAGAGAATGGGGGGTAGGACAGGGGGGTTCCCAGCAGGAATCTGGGAATCACATACTATATATGAATTTGTTGTAAAATGGCAACTAGAAATTACTGAATTCTCAGCATCTCCCCCTAAATTTATGCAGTCTTTCTAATACAATACACAGGTACTTTGGTGGGGAGGGAAGTGCAGAAAAAGGATAGAAATGCACTCTCTTTTTGTAATGTTCATTTATATTTGAGAGACAGAGTGCGAGTGGGGGAGGGGCAGAGAGAGAGAGAGGGAGACACTGAATCTGAAGGAGACTCCAGGCTCTGAGCCAACAGCACAGAGCCCAATGCGGGGCTTCAACCCAGGAGTCAGAAGATCATGACCTGAGCTGAAGCCAGACACTCAACTGACTGAGCCACCCAGGCGCGCCTAGGAGTGCATTCTTTCTTAAGTCTACAAATCTATTATTGGAAGAATTCATAGAATGCACTAGGAAAAAGTAACAAAATTCTAATCACAGAGTCAATGGATCAGAGTATCCTAATCCAGAAAAATACAGGAGCACTCTCATATTTGTGGGTTTAAGTAACTAAGAGTATTTCTAGTAGTTGTTAGCTGAATCCTAAAAACTATGTGGAGGACCACTAGGAGGAGCAGAGGAGAGGGATGGTAAACATCACATTTAAGTTCAAGTATGTTACTTCTTTTAAGACTATATAAACTATTCCTTGGACTTCATGGAAGACCCGGAAGAGGCTGCTACCCGTAGAGACATGCACAGTTGATTTTCTTGCTCTGACAATCAGAAGGTCAGCTCACGATGTGAGGACCGTGAAAAGGAAGATTCTGGAATTCGGGACAACTGGGGAGAGCACGTGTAGACAAGGAAGATGGGAAGGCAGTTGTGGCTCACGTGACAGGAAATGGAGGGGAGGGACTGAAGAGGAACCAGGGGCACAGACAATTCTTTCCAGATGACGACTGCAGGTGCTACAGCTAAGCCCTTAGGATTACTATCTTCCGGGCTATTTCTGCCAATTCCAAATACCCTAAAGCCTCCCGGGATTTCAGTTATCTTAGAGGGAAAGGCATATTAATTCTAAGGATTCTAATAACAGGCAAATATGTTAGTGAAATATTCTTCAGCCTGGATTCTACTCCTAGGACTTTTCACTATACACATAATTTACATATGTTTGAAACATAGATGTACAAGAAAACTTAACTAATCATCACTGGTGACAAAAAGAAAAAGCAAGGATCTAAAATGTTCTTAAATAAGGCAATGGTTTTAAAAACTGGGGGTGCGTGGGTGGCTCAGTCGGTTACGCATCCGACTTCAGCTCAGGTTATGATCTCACCATCCCTGAGTCTGAGCCCCGTGTCAGGCTCTGTGCTGACAGCTCAGAGGCCTGGAGCCTGCTTCCGATTCTGTGTCTCCCTCTCTCTCTGCCCCTGCCCCACTCACATTCTGTGTCTCTTGCTCTTAAAAATTAACATTTTTCAAAAATTCTTTGATGAATGAGAAATGGAATAGGGAGGAGAGTTGGATTATAGAACAGGGCTAAATTTTTAGACTATATTCTTTGTACTTTTTTAAATTTCACAAGTCCTTAATTCCAGTCTTGCTCACCTAGTTAAAAACAAAGAATTATACATGTTAGGCAATTTTTTTTTTTTTTTTTTTTTTTTTTTTTTACATCAAACAACAATCATGGCCCATGATCCCATCTCAGGTCTGAAAGCCTACTTAACCTATCATTGTACTTAACACATTTATATAAGCATCTATGTGTCTTTCCCTTCCAGGAAACTATAAATTCCTTAAGACCAAAGATGAATTATCTTCCACATTAACAGGCACAGCAACGCTGAGTGAATAACTAAATAAAAACACATCTGACCTAAGGCTACATGTGTAACCACACAGGCACCTGCCAAAGTCATGATTATAAGTTCTTGAGCTATGTCAGCCCGACCAATGGAAAGGATGAAGACAATTCTCAAACTGTATACTTTCAAAAAGTTGCATAACTCCTTAGAAGATTCGAGGTTTCCTACGTTGATTTTATCCTTTGCTAAGACTACTCACAGTAGATTAAAAAAATCAAATGACTCATCTAGAGAGTCCATTCCACTGTGTCAAAGGAGCCAATAGAGATCGGTGATACATGTGATGGCATGAATTGTAAGTATTATTAATTTGGTGCCTGGAAGGGATATCAAGGCTTGGGCGATATAAATCAATTGTTTCCTTTGCAATGATGATCAGGAAACTGAAATACAAAGCATGTGGGAAGATGTTAAAGAATTTGTATAAAATTTCCAAAGAAAAACTTCTCAGATTTTTTTCATGAGAAACAGAAGCTTGTTTCTATGAATATAATGTTTTTACATTGCGCTCTATACTTTACCAACCACATACTGACCAAGACAGATGATTTCTTCTAAATTTCTCATGGACCCCCATGAACAATAAACTTTATTCATACAATTAAACATTTTAAGTCATTTTTACAATCATTGAAAAATTTTAATAGGATTTCATATTTCCTGTTTTTCATTAATAAATGCACTTTCTGAGAATGTGAATAGACTTCAAATTCCATCAAACTTTTCATATCAGGTTGTTTGATGTTTCCCAAAGGCAAATGATGGACATGGTAAAAATCAGTGGTTTTCAAGAGGTAAGAGGCAGGAAGGGATAAATGAGCAGAAAACAGAATTTTTAGGGCAGGGGCATGATTCCCTATAATACCAAGATAGTGAATCCATGTCATTACACATTTGTTCAAACTCAGAGTGTGCAACCCCAAAAGTGAACCCTAATATAAACTGCAGCTTCTAGGTGACAATGATGTGACCGTGCGGGTCCATCAGTGTAACACATGTAGCTCTCTGGTGGAATGTGTTGAAAATAAAGGAGGCTGTGCATGTGTGGGGAGAGTCTAAGGGCCATCGCCGTACCTTTTACTCAATTTTACTGTCAATCTAAAACTGCCCTGAAAAATAAAGCCTACTTTTACATTTTTCCAAAAATATTTTTCCTTCAAACAGGAATAAATGCTTTATTAGTCATTCCTTCTTTTGTAGTCAATGTTTACTGAACATCATTAGTGAGCACTTTTAATCTAGCTTTTCCTCAGTTTAATTTTTACTTTGAATGATCAGTAAACATAATTATCTCCACAGTTCTTACAATTTTTGGTTAAGTTCGTTAAAATGTTCCATCTTTAAACTTAATAACCATCTTCCCATACATCTACAGAGAACCATACACACACACACCAAAAATTTTTTTAAATTCTTTTTATATGAAAATTCTTGACAAAACCTTTCTTTTGGTCTATTAACACTTAAGGTATAAAGTAGCAAAGATTGGGATACTAATCCCATATTCATTAAGAATTTTTTGAAATTCAGTGGTATGTTGGTAGCTGTGTGCAAATTATGTTCTCCCAAGAGTCTTTAAGGATTCTCTGGAGTACTGGAAGTAAATCTTAATTAACATCTGTTAATTCATCTTGAAATGAAACAGTCTGATTTCATAACCTTCTGGATAAATGTTGTCTCTATGTAACCTTGTCATCAATGGGGTAACTAAAACTATTACTCAGAAGTAAAACACTTTAAATTTTCTTCACTAGTTTCTAACAGTGTTCAAAGTTTCCTGGCAGATTGGCAAACTAAGCAATTCTGAATTCTTTAATGTACTTGGGCTTTAAGTAAGGGATTGTGTGGCCTTGTAAGGAGTGAGCCTCATGAGTCATTCTAATGGTTCTGAATTCACAAAAGAATTTTGTTTTTTAAGTTTTATTTATTTATTTTGAGAGAAACCAAGTGAGTACAAACAAGGGAGGGGCACAGAGAGAGGGAAAGAGAATCCCAAGCAGGCTCCACGCAGCACAGAGCCCAATGTGGGGCTCGATCCCATGAACCACAAGATCACTGCTGAAACCAACAGTCAGATGCTTAACCAACTGAGCCACCCAGGTGCCTCAGGGATTTTGCTTCTAATTTTGCCCTACCAGACCTTTAAAATACTACAAATCTATTACAAAAGATGAACGTTTGGTTTTAAAGTACCGTAATAACCTGCTGGGTACCTCTGCTTCGTGTAATAACATTCCACACAAATAACATCCTGCTTTATGTAAAAACATTCCAAACATTTCAGGTTAGAGAAGAATTATCAAGGTACACAAGTTCAAATCGTTTATTATATTACCTAATGAATGCCAAACTCTGAATTTTAGGCCTCTGTATTTACCTTGCTAGTCTATTACTTTCAGGCTTTAGTTCAAAAGCTTTCCATTATGATGGGGGAAGAATCTCAAACCTGACTCATTTAAAATACAAAGAATTTAAAGGGACAGTGGTGTTTGTTTCAAAATATCAACTTTTTCAAAATATTTTATGTTACTTTCATTCTAAGAATGTTTAAAATACTAAGTAAAATAGAAAAGATAAAATGTTAGTTTCCATTTAATTAAATTTTTCAAAACGTAGTACATTATAAAACTACATTCACATGTAATCCAAACTTTAGGAAAATTACTTTTTCTTTTAAATGTTTTATTTATTTTTGATACAGAGAGAGAGAGACAGAGCATGAGAAGGGGAGGGGCAGAGAGAGAAGGAGACACAGAACCGGAAGCAGGCTCCAGGCTCTGAGCTGGCTGTCAGCACAGAGCCTGACGCAGGGCTCGAACCCACGAGTGTGAGATCTGACCTGAGCCGAAGTCGGAGGCTTAACTGACTGAGCCACCAGGTGCCCCTACGAAAATTACTTTTATAAAGCTCTGAGGTTATTGATCCCTTGAAATTTTACCATTTAGTTAGTAAAATGAAATTCAATTATGTGTTTTTAGAAATAAATTTTTATTTCTTAAAAAAAATAATCATAAAATCTCATCAAGATCAGACCATGGCTGTTAACTTCAGATGTCAAAGACAGTAACCGTAGCAGTTATGAAAATTAACAAAACTGAGTTATGCTCTATTAACACCACCTAGTACCAGAAGAAACAGGAGGAGAAAAATAACTAGAAATGCTGGATAAGCCTTTAAAAAAAAAAGAAAGGCGCTCCAAAGTGGGATCTGAATGGCCAAGATCTAGAGGACAAGGAAAACACCTGAAGAGGCACCCAACATCCCACACCAGTTTCCCCTGAGCACATTCCCAACTCCTAAGCAGCAGAGATGAGAGGCTGAGGAGGTACTACAACTGTCCTACAGCAGACGCATTGAAGACAGCCCTTGGCTGGGAAGACAAAACCTGGAGTTCAGGACAAGAAAGGCAGCGAGGACCCAAGAGGTCAGCATTCCAGAGAAAAGGAAGACACAAAAAAGTGGGTCCAAAAACCTGAGCTACTTTTTTGCTCAAAGTATTCACTGACTCATAAGCAAACAATTGCAAGGGGTAAGGAAGTTGAACAGAATGCAGCTGCTAAGGGACAGAGAAGCTGAGCAGAGACAGTCTGTCTCACCAGACAGCAAAGACAAAAATTGGAGTTAGGGGCCTAACAAGGCGGATGTGCACAGCTAAGTCCCACTAGCTTCCAGTCAGGACCTCCAAAGGGCTGCACCCAGTTGAGACCGCTAAGGAACTTCACCTGGGTGGTAAGGGAAAGCTGGAAACACAGGAGACCTTACAAAGGGGGTCCCACCCTCAATCAGCTCAACCTCTGTTGGATTAAGGGGATTCCCCCTATTCTAACTGCCCGTCAGAAGCTAAAGAAAATTCTATCATCAGAGCCTCTCCAGGTTTCCAGAATAACCAATATTTAATCAAAAATTACTAGACATATCAAGAGCTAGAGCCAACAGAAAAAGATAATCAAAAGAAATTGGGAGGTAATTCAGATACTGGAATCATCAGATATGGACATGAGAAATCACAGTTTCTACTGAAGGAAATTTAAACCATGTCGGACAATTTCACCAGTACCAGTAAAGTTCCCAAGCAAATGAAATGCACAGCCAGAGCAGAGAGCCACTGAGCTTTCTATTTCTAGTTAATCAAACCTAGGTTCAATTCCAAGCTCTACCACTTACCAGATTTCTTTTTGCCTTAAACCGAGAGAATTTTCACAGTAACACTATGAGGAAGAACTAAGTGTCTTTCATAGTATCTAATATGTAATAGTCAGTAAACATTCAGTAATGCATGATGGTCAAGGATAGTTACATCAGGATTACCTTAGCCCAGGACTAAGTCCTCGCACACTCTCCTTTCATACAGCAGAGCAATACGCTACTGTCAACTCCAAACAAAAGGATCTTTCAAGTGAAAAAAAATTATGTCTATTTTTGTTCTCTTCTGAATCACCAACACTGTATTCTGGAACTACCAATACTTTTCAGAAAAAGTATTCTATAAACAGTAAAAAAGTGTTTATTAACTCATACTCTGCTTCCTTCCCCTAAAATGATCCGAATTATACAAGTCTTCCTCAGGCCTACAATTATAGTTTTTTCCTTCAATCACCTGAGAAGATAAAGAAATCAGAAACATGAAAAATAGCAGACACCACATTTAACTATGTTCTCACCAAATAGTATCTTCCTTCTGATGCACTTAAAATGAAAAGGAATACACCGCTTTCATTACATGATGCGAACAGGATATGTACATGATACATCTGAACTCAGAGTGGAGATTCAATTTATGCCCAATCCCTGTTAGAGAATTTAAATGATATTTGCAAGTACTATTGTCAAAAAATTACACTGTAAGATTTTTTAATTAGCCTAGCTCCTTACCAAAGAAAAGTAATTTTAAGTCAATTCAGCGAACCATGAAGTCAGGATGGAGACCCAATTCAATTATCTTTAATCTTGCAACTAAGAAACATTGTTCTTATCTACTTAACTCACTAGTCTCCGATCCAGAACAGAGCATTTCAGCAGTCAGAATGACGTATGCTCGTAGCAAAGCAAATTGGGCACAGAGGTGCGAAAAGAATAGTTAACATTTCCCTGACTCGCAGTGAGGGCAGCTACACTGGGCAATGACTTACAGAAGACCCTGCAAGTCACGCAGGAGGGCCGCAACTCTGTGGTGCTCACCACAAAGGCACCTCCCCATCAGCACAGTGGCTTTGCACCCCACTGGCCAGTGCTCTTTATACTGGAATATGTCGAAGACCAGCTCCAGAAGGAGTCACTATCTGTACTTCCCCAAGAACTTAAGTAAGGCAAATCACCATCCCTGCCATTATATCCTGGAAATGGTCATACCTGGATGAAAGTAATCAGATTGGGTGCAAGATGGAGTCGCTCATGCTAAGTCCTTATCAGCAAACCAAAACTTACCTACGTTTCTGTGCCTGGCTCTCCCAGAAAAGGGAGGCCTAGGTCAACCAATCAATACCCAAGTTACCTGACCTTCCAAGACTTTTTAGCTCTAAAGCAGGAAAGTAGCCCTGCTTTAACCTATCAGCAAATGCCCAGTATAACTCCCTGTTCCTGCTCACTGTGGTCTACAAAAATCTCTTTCCTTCTTGTCTCAGTTACTCAGAGCTCCTTTTTCTCTGCCCAATCCATGAATCACTGAACAAGGGGCACTTGGATAGTTCAGTCAATTAGGCATCCCACTTTGGCTCAGGTCATGATCTCAGGGTCCATGAGTTCAAGTCCCGTGTCGGGCTCTGCGCTGACAGCTCAGAGCCTGGAGCCTGCATTGGATTCTGTGTCTCTCCCTCTCTCTGCCCCTCTCCTGCTTTCACTCTGCCTCTCTCTCTCTTTCTCTCTCTCAAAAATAAAAAATAAACATGAATCGCTGAATAAAAAGCCAGTAAGATCCTTAAAACTTAGTTGGATTTTACTTCCTCATGCTAGGACCATCAGTGACAAGCCGCAGTGCCCGTTCACTGTCAACACCACCTCCCTTCTTTCTCTCGCCTCCCAATCTCTCTCCTCAGTAGCACAGCTTTCTCCCTCAGGGAACCCTTGAGTGTAGAGAGTGGCCATCAGAAACACCCCAACAATTACGTGGAACACCCTCCAACTTGTTAAGTGATACTATCTGGTCTGGTGATACACTAATAAATACACTTACTCTGTCCTGAGAGATTATTAGTCTTCCTTCGTATCTCTCCCTTTGTAATTTCTGACTCAACTAGTAAATCAGGGTGCAACTACCATTAGAGCTCAAAAGTCGGCATTGCGTATCGAGCTGGGGACCACTGTCACAGGGCCTAAGTCAGGTGCCCTAAAAATCGCCATTTGTGTTGTATGTCACCAGTTCAGTTTCATAAATAATATTTTCCTTTCAGGAGCCACAGACATTTTGGATCACATGAGAACTCTGGACCTCAGAAACATTCAGGTGACACAAAAAAGCTGCGTCTATTCTAGGCAGGCCACAGAGCCCGAAGGCTCTAAGTCTACCCATATCCAGAATTCTTGCTCCAGGGGCTTGAGAAGGCCAACACACGGCCACAATGTCACAGCTGGAACCAAAGGCCAGGAGTCTGCAATCACAGGTAAATCAGAAGCAACTATAAAACAGCATCAAGAAAAACTAAGCCTGATAGAGGCAGCCGTTTGAGGCTGTTAGGCATTAGGGATATGATCTGAGGGGGCAGAGGAGGAAAGTCACAGGGTACGGACACTAGGTTTGCGTAGTTCTCCAAGTATATCGGGAAAACGGCAGCCGTTCTTATGAAATACTGGGGGAGGGGAGGTATTATGAAAGAGCTAACAGCCCAAAAGTACCCCTTCTATCCTGCCACCACTGTCAGCTGGATCTTAATACCAGAGTCACATTTTCTATCAGGGCTTCGCTGGGATGAAGGAGGAGGTTGGTTCAGGAGACACATACAGATCTTTAAATCCGCACTGAAGTGTTCCCCTCCTTCGTACTTTCGTCACAGCCAGGCCCTAAGCACCCAGAAGAGAAGGGGAGGAGCGCAGGATCTGGCCCATGAGCTGCAGACGACAAAGGATGGGACCAGAAGGGGGGGAGACAACAAGTCTAGCCCAGCTCAGCAGCAGACAGAGGAGCTGCAGCCAAAGCAGTGACGAAGGTTTTCTCACAGATCAAACTAAGGCCCCCCTGAATTCTTTCTCAACTGGGCCCAACTTTTGGACTTCCACAGTCCTCCCAGCATGGTCCAATTTTAGCAAGAATCCTTACAGTTCAGTTTAACCAGACCCTCTCCACCATCCCCCAGGGGAGGTCTGATCACTGTGGCCTACCTTCAGCAAGAATCCTGTCAGGTCGGCCAAGCCAGACTTGCTGCCTCAATCCTGACATTTCCTTTTAGTAACTTCTCATCCGGGGACCTCCACCCTGCCCTTCTATAAACTGCCACCGGCTCCCAGTTACTCAGAGCGGAGTCCAAGCTCTCCCCCATCACCAGCCCCACTGCCGTGCTCCCTTCAACCCTCTGACGGCCTCCCTTGAACGAAGTCTCCCTTACTTTCAACAAGCCTCAAGAATAATATTTTTCTTTAACAGTCTGAATAGTATTTTTTCTAAAGAAAAAGAGGAACAAGGAAAACATCTGACAAATGTGGGAAAACTTAGTCATGATATACCCAGAAAGGATTATGACAAATATCAGATGGATATATGTGGCTTACCCCCACAATAGGACAAATAAACCAAAAGGCCCTTTAATACTGGGAACAGAAAAACCATATCCTTGATTCATGGCCCAACTGTACTCACCAAATAAGATGGCTCCTCCAAGAAGCCTTTGTACCATTTTTTTACAGGCAATCAATTCGTTTGCTACTGACTGGACCAGGCGACCAGGCATGGGATGGCCAGCACCTAATGGGACACAATGGTTACGTGGGCCAAATTTTTGGCCATGTCTTCCACCAGGCTGGACTGCAAGATGTGCTAGATTATGGCCGGATGCACATCGTAGACTAATATTCCATAGCTAAAAACAATGAAGGACAAGGTCCGTGTTCCATGGGTATGACCATCTGACATCTATTTTTCTCCCAACAGTAGATTTAGAAGATGTCATATTGATGAGGAAGCATAAGACAAGCTGACACCCCACAAACCCCTCCCCTCAACCAGGTGGGATATGTGTGACATTCCTCAGGCACTCCTGGCTGCCCAAGAACAAAAGAAAAGGAAAAACCAACAGTTAACCGATTGAGATCAGTGTTCTACAGGACCAGAGTCTCCATCAGTTTACAAGTGTCACAGTAACCTACAAGAAGAAGGCAATCTTATCAATAGCCTAACTCATAGACTCAATTTCCGAGAGCCCTAACATCACCCTCTCCTCCATGGTGATGTGGGGAACAAAAACAAGAAGAAAACATAAATAAAATTATATTTCTTTATAATCTGCAGCCTACTGACAAATATTTGAGATAGGCAGAGTAAAACATTCCTCCATTCAACTCCTGTCTTGTCTTAATGCCTTACTAGAGGGAAAACCACCTTAGTTTGACAATAATAAGGCCTCCTGTATTTTCTGAGTCCTCTTTAGCATATGAAAATCCTTTCGGGCCCCCCCCCTTTTGCCTTTACCTCCCTCAACCCCATAGTACATAATCAGTCACTCTACACAACCGCAGGGCAGTTCTTTCTGCCCATGGGTCCTGTCCCTGCGCTTTAATAAAATCACTTTTTTGCACCAAGAATATCTCAAGAATTCTTTCTTGGCCATCAGCTCCAGAACCCCCACCACCACTCTAAAACTGCATCAATATGACACATGGAGGCCCTTGATAAATACACAATTAAGGCCTGACATGACTCTCAAAACATCATTGTATTATAAAACACTGAAATAACTCAAATGTGTAAAGCATCTCCACAAAATAGAATGGCATCAGACGTCTTGACAGCAGTACAAGGAGGAAGGCGTGCCATTACCAAAGAGGAGTCTTGGGTCTACATTCCGGATTATGACAAAAGTATGACGACTGGATTACTCATTGACAGGAAGAAGAAAACTGGTGCTCTTCAAGACCCTCCCTCTGGGGCGCCCGGGTGGCTCAGTTGGTTGAGCGTCTGGCTTCACCTCAGGTCATGATCTTGTGGTTCATGGGTTCAAGCCCAGTGCTGGGCTCTGTGCTGTCAACTCAGAGCCTGGAGCCTGCTTCAGATCCTGTGTCTCCCTCCCTCTCTGCTCCTTCCCCACTTGCTTGATCGTTCATTCATTCTTTCTCTCAAAAACAGTAAACATTAAAAAAAAAAAAAAAGACCCTACCCTCGTCACTTAGTGACTGGTGACTTTCCTAGTTGGGAGGCACACTATGGTTCACCCTAGAGGGTCTTCTCACTGTTGTTCTTATTTTAACTATAATAATAATCCTGGTGTGTTGTCTCTTTTGCTTTTTTCTCCCCTACTGTCAAAGTGCACACAAGCAGTTCCTGACTCCTTTGCCCGGCGGACAGAGGGTCCTTACCACTTGACACAAATTCACCCCGATGTCACTCTGGACTCTAAAGCAATGACCTTTTCTAATAGTTACTTGTAGGGACAGTGACTAATTTTGGTCCACGGGTAAAACATTTCTATGACCCCTGTGAGCCTGAAGAAGTTACAGAAGATGAGGCTTTGACCTTCAACAACCTTAAAGATTTAAGGACAAAAACTGGTCGGGGGCGGGAGGACAGGAATGATGAGGGATAGAAGCAGAAAAATGTTCACCATTAGCCCAGATGCCTGTCCTCTGCATAGTTCAGAGAAGGATCAAATAAGGGCTGGTTGCTACATTCTTAAAGGACCTCACGACTGCCTGTAAAACTCCCCAATTGTTAACATCGCATTGAATGATTAGCACCAGAGAAATCTTGCAAAAGTAGTTTTATGAGTAGAAATTCGAAGACATGTATAATCTACTACTCCCCGCACATCTCCCCCTCCTTGAGAACCCAGCATATAACCACCAGCTTCATACAGAGAAAATACACCTCTTTCTGCCCATGGTCCCTTCCTCATACTACTGAGACTTTCTAAGTTGCACCATACAACATCTCAAGAATTCTTTCCTGGCCACTGTGCTCAATGACCCCAAAACAACATTGTGATTAATAATAGATATATATTTGGTCTTCTCCCTGATTCCTGGCACAGAGCTCCTAAAACCCTCAGAGTTTCCTATGTGACTAAGAGCAATAAAGAGGTCTTTTGTTATTCATAATATTCTACACCCCCTGAAAACACATCAGAATTCATGTTAATGAGGTGACTTTTAGAAAACCTCTACCTGTGGAGGCTTGTTGCCAAGGGAACCAACTAAATGATGGAGGGGAGAGGAGCTAGAGATGAAGTCCAATCACCAATGGCCAATGAAAGCCCAAAAGGACAGAATTCAGACACATACGAGGTTGGTGGACACGTGGAGGTGTGGGCAGAGTGGTGCACCGTGGAAGCGTATGGAAGCTCCGTGCTGCTTTCCCGATACCTTGTCCTATGTACCTCTTCCATCTGGCTGTTCTGAGTTATAGCTTTTAATGTTTATTTATTTATTTTTGAGAGAGAGAGAAGGCACGGCATGTCCATGAGCAGGAGAAAGCAGAGAGAGGGAGAGAGAGGGAGAGAATCCCAAGCAGGCTCTGCACCATCAGCACAGAGACTGACTCAAGGCTCAATCTCATGAACTGTGACATCATGACCTGAGCCAAAACTAAGAGCAAGACACTTAACTGACTGAGGCTCCCAGGGTCCCTGAGTTACATCTTTTATAATAAACTGGTAATCTAGTAAGTACACGGTTTTCCTGAGTTCAGTGAACTACTCCAGTCAATTAATCAAACCTGAGGAAGGGGTGGTGGTGATGGGGGAAAAAGAACAAACCCCGACCTTGATAGGGAAAAATGACATTATAAGATGGCCAACGGGACTGACAGGGAATTCCAGTCTCCACCCGAAGACTCTCCTTCCGGGTTCTTCTTCCCACCCTACTTGCCAGGCACACCAAATTGCCACTAATGCACAAGTAGCAGACTAAAAGTTGTCCCCCACGCTTATGCTCAGGGCTCAGATATTTGGAGAGACCATCTCCCCTGTCCCCATCAATGTAAATAAACCTCCAAACCTCCAAGATTTCCGAGTGCCACTTGGTTCTTCCGTCAGAGACCCAATCTGGTTCTGTAGGGAACCTCGGATTCCTGGCTGGTGAGTGAGAAGCACGGGTGACAACCTGCACTTGCATCTGAAGAGGGGCAGGGGAGGGACGGTCTTGTGGGACTAATCTGGCGCTGTGTCCAGGCAGTGTCAGGACGGAGTCACGTTGTAGGATACCCAGCTAGGACCACAGAACTGCCTGGTGTGTGGAAAACCCACACACCTGGTACCAGAAGTCAAGTGGTGTTGCGGTGAATTACTGAGGGGACAGGAGACACATGGCAGAGTGGTGTTTCAAGCAGTAGTGATGAGGGAGCAGAGGGCAAGCTGACCCCCCTGTAAATCCCCTGCCACCCTCCCCAGGTGGGACATGAGTGACACTCCTCAGACACTCCTGGCTGTCTAAGAACAAATGAAAGGGAAAACAAATGGTTAACTGATAGAGATCAAAGTTATACATGACATGAGTCGCCATCAGTTTACAAAGGTCTTAATAAGTTACAAGAAAAAGGCAATCTAAACAACAGCCAAAGCTCCAGAAACCTACAGACTCGATTTCCCGGAGCCCAGATCACCCTCCCCTCCACGGTGATGTGGGGAACAAAGGCAAGATGAAAATATAAATAAAATTAAGTTTCTCGGGGTGCCTGAGTGGGTCAGTCAGTTAAGCGTCCCAGCTCAGGTCATGATATTGTGATACGCAAGTCTGAGCCCCGTGTCGGGCTCTGTGCTGACAGCTCAGAGCCTGGAGCCTGCTTCCGATTCTGTGTCTCCCTGTCTCTCTGCCCTTCCCCTTCTTGCACTCTGTCTCTCCCGCTCTCAAAGGTAAACAATAAACATTTAAAAAATTTTTAATTCAATTTCTTTCTTATCTGCAGCCCATTGACAAATATTTGAGACAGGCAGAGTAAAACACTTCTCCAATAACCTCCTGTCTTGTCTTAATGTTAATCGCTTACAAGAGGGGAAACCACCTCAGCTTGACAGAACCAAGGCCTGCAGTATCTTCTGAGTTCTCTTTAGCTTGTGAAAGTCCTTCTGAAGGGCTCCCTTTTTCCTTCCCTCCCCCAACCTCCAGATATAGACAATCAGTCACGCCTCACAACCCCAGGGCCCCTCTTTCTGCCCACAGGCCCTGTCCCCAAGTTTTGATAAAATCACCTTTATGAAAAGAGCCTGAGTGGCTCAGATAGTTAAGTATCCGACCTCAGCTCAGGTCATGATCTCATGGTTTGTGAGTTTGTGTCCCATGTCGGGCTCTGTGCTGACAGATTTTATGTCTCTGTCTCTTCTTCTGCCCCTCCCCAACTCATGCTCTTTCTCTCTCAAAACTAAAACATAAAAAAAAATTTTTTTTTAATCATCTTTTTGCACCAAAAAGGTCTCAAAAATTCTTTCATGGCCGTCGTCTCCAGACCCCACCACGACTCCAAAATGTCATCAGTAGGAGGTGTGGCCACGCTTGGGAACCAGGTAGTGAGGAGGCTGACCACCCGGGAAGGCAGTTCTATGGGGCCCTGAGCCTCAGACTTGACCGCAGCGGTGGGGCTTCAGTGCCCAGGAAAGAAGGCTCCGGAGAAAACAGGGCTGTGGGGACCTAAGGGGACCCTGTCCTACGGAGGTCTGGGACTAAGAGCAGCAACGGGGACCCAAGGACTGGGTATCAGTCTGGTTAGCAAAGAAAATAAGTACAATGAGGAAACCCAGTGCTCAGCCTGGGGATGGGAGGCTGAGGAGATAAGCAAGACAGACGCCTGTCCTGGTCTTGGAGGGTTGTTGTGTTGTTGTTGTTTTTAAATTTTTTTCATATTTGTTTATTCTTGAGAGACACAGCATGAGCAGGGAAGGGGCAGAGAAAAAAAGAGACACAGAATCTGAAGCAGGCTCCAGGCTGTCAGCACAGAGCCCGACTCAGCACCTGAACCCACGAACTGTGAGATCATGACCTGAGCTGAAATCGGACGCTCAACTGACTGAGCCACCCAGGGGCCCCTTGGAGCATTTTTTAAACAAAATATAATGTCAAACTATCAAAGACAAGTACAGAGAGTCTGGCTACAGAGCTGAATTATTAATCTATGCCGTCCCCGGCAGCTTGAGCAAACATATGGGAGTGGGAAGCAGAAGACATGTTAAGGAAACTGTTTATTACAGTTGGGATAAAATAAAAGGTAAATGTTGGAATGAAAGTGGGAGATAAGATTAGAAAATGGTCTCGAATGCCAGCCTAAGGAGTTTAGGGGGGGGGGCGGCGCAGGAAGGAAAGGGCATGTGCTGAACTGTGTCTGGATAATTAATCTGACACAACAGTAAAAATGCTGTCAATATTAATATAAAAATACTGTTTAGAAAACATCTTCTCTACTAGTTTTATTAGCATGGAAGCTGTGGGTGAGAATGTAGAATTGAGTAGAAACAACATCTCTGCGAACAGAAAGTGGTCAGAGAGGCAGGAAACATCAGTGTCACGCACCATGATTAGGCGCTGAAGAAACAGGAGGGCTCAGGACACACAGCCCGTCGGAAGTTATGTGTGAAAGAGGGCAACATGGGTGTCCGGGTGGCTCAGGCGGTTAAGCACCCACCTCTTGATTTGTTTGGTCTCATGATCTCATGTGTTCGTGAGATCGAGCCCCATGTCAGGCTCTGCACTGAAATCCAAGTAGAACTTACTGTTTAGGTATAAAGGCATTTTATTGTGGACTGAGCTCCTAATTCTGTCTTTAACTAGTCTTTATGTATCATTTACCTGCATATGTCATTTATCTGCATCTTTAACCTATTGGCTCGGATCTACTGGTCTTTAAAAATAGCAACAATGAAAGCCCAGTACCTGTGTTGTGAACTTAGGAACTTGTCCTTTTTTCCAGTTTATTTGTTTATTTACTTATTTGGGGGGGAGGGGCAGAGAGAGATAAACTGAGAATCCCAAACAGGCTCTGCGCTGCCAGCACACAGCCCAACATGGGGCTCGAACCCACTAACCGTGAGATCATGACCTGAGCTGAAGTTGGACACTCAACCAACTGAGCCACCCAGACACCTCCAATTCTTGAATCATTTAATAAAGCCAATTAGATCTTGAAATTTACTTGGTTGAATTTTGTTTTTGAACGGGAGAAAGTTTCTCTGAGAAAGTGAAACTAAAGAGACCTGAACTAAGGGGGTGAGCAGAGGAAGTCAGGTAAGAGATGAGTGAATTCCAGCAGAAGGTCCATCCTGAGCTTAGGCTCTGAGGAAGAGCCCGGCATATGGAAAGTGTGGCTGGAACCACAATGAGCCACAGAGGAATTCTGATAAAATCGGGAAGGAAATATGGAGAGGGGTAAGATCATACTGCACCTTGTAAGCCATTTTATGGTCTGTATTTTCATTTTGAAGGGCCTAACAATCACTTACAAGTTTAAAGAGTTGAGGAAAAGTTAGAGGCTAATATTTTAGACTCACACAACTATACATCCTTATTACTAACAACAGTGAGCAAATCCATCTCTCATTACATCTAGCTTTTACTCAAGTGACGGTTTTCTCTTCCTGTAACTATCAGGACTTCCTTACACATTCGATCACCTGTACTTACCAGTGGACAGTTACAATTCATAAAGCGCTCAGGCTCTCAAAAAAAAAAAATCAACTATTTCAAAGGCAGTATTTTTTTCTAATTCCGGACTGATACGTCTTTATTTTAATAACACTATAAAAGTGCTCCCTAATAACAAACCATATTGTAATGTAACTAATCTACATAATAAAAACACAAAAGTAATACTTCCATTCAGATAGCATTTAATATGGAAGGGTAACAGGACACAAGCAACTGGTATATTAAGAGGAGACTAAATTTACTTACAAATTAACTATTGAAGCTTATGATTTACTCCTATAAAAATCAAGACTTTTGGGGTGCCTGGGTGGCTCAGTCAGTTAAGCATCTGACTCTTGGTTTCAGCTCAGGTCATGATCTCACAGTTCGTGAAATGGAGCCCCACACTGGGCTCTGAGTTAACAGTGTGAAGCCTACTTCATTCTCTCTCTCTCTCTCTCTCTCTCTCTCTCTCTCTCTCTCTCTCTCTCTCTCCTACTTTCTCTATTCCTCCTGTGCACTCTTTCAAAATAAACTTAAAAAAAAAATCAAGATTTTCTCAGTAACAAAAAATAGTATTTCTAACAAAAACTCGTTCTAAGCACCTCGCCCATTAAATTCATGCCATTCCCATAACAACCCTATCCAATGTTTATCCCTAATTTCCAGATGACAATATTGAGGCACAGATGGGTTAGGTAGCTTGCCCGTGGTGACTCGGCCGTGGTTTTAACCACTGGGGACAATACCTCCCGATAATGATGGCATCCTTATTCCAGGGTTCTTTCCTTAGAGGTGGGATTTCAGCTGATTTCCTGGATACATTCTTGGAAGCAGGGTATTATCGCCATGAGCTTAATTTGTACCATAAGAAAACAAAAAGACTTAAGAATTGTATTACTACTATGGGAAGAAAACCGAAGCACTCTCTGATCTTCATTTCCTCAACTCTACTGTACTTAATGAGAGCAACAGCAAGGACCATCTACAGAGCTTCTCACACACACCACCCCAGTCATCTACCTTAGTAACCTCATCCCTAACAAGAGACGATTAGTCCCGATTCACACATATAAAAAATGAGATTAAAAGGTGCAGCATCTTTATTCTAAAGTCCCTATTCTGCTTATACCACCTACTGTCTATAGGTCAAGACACGTTCCTCTAGGCTGTTGAGTCTATGGAATCAGGGATTATATACTACTTCATTTGTATAAAACCCTGTACATCTGACTGGATTAGGATTTTGTCAGAGGGAAGAGACATTTTTCCTTCGTTCCAATTCCATTGCCTTAGGATTAACAGGGGAGAAGGAGAACCACTTAGGGGTGGCTACTTCCTTCCCAAGAAAGCTCTAGGACAAGAGGTACTGCACTTGTTCAAGGCCCTGTCCTCAATGCCCAAGAAGGGGCCTGACCTCAGTAATGCCCAATAAACTGTAGTCGACTTTGCATTTCACGAGTCTAGCTTATGACAAACCAACTTGAGCATAGGTCTCCGTCCTCCTTAGATACCGAAGAACCAAGATCACTTAGCAAAGAAGCTAATCTGTCCTCATTCTTAACAAAATTCCCACCAACATAAAGTTAGAATTAGCCACAGAAGTTGGCCTACAAAGTTTGAATATTTTTTAAAATTTTTTAATGTTTTATTTATTTTTGAGAGAGAGAGAGAGAGAGCGAGCGAGCGAGCAGGGGAGGGTCAGAGAGAGAGTGAGACACAGAATCCGAAGACAGGCTCCAGGCTCTGAGCTAGCTGTCAGAACAGAGCCTGACACGGGGCTTGAACCCACAAACCATGAAATCATGACCTGAGCTGAAGCCGGACACTCAACTGACTGAGCCACCCAGGCACCCCCAAAGTTTGAATATTTTAAAGATAGAACTAGTAAGGAGTCCTTCAAATGGAAAACAAAACAAAACAAGAGCATCTTATTTGAAACTTTGATTTAGAGTGTGTTAAGACTGAAGCATTCCCAAAGGATGGGACACCAGAATGGAAAGAGATGGGAGCTGGACTTTGGGAATTTGGACTCTAGTCCTGGTTCCAGGGTTCTCTAGGTAACAGTGACATGGCCACAGCCAGCCCTACAGTGCCCCAAACCTGATTTTCCCAGATAAACGCTGAAGAGATTAACCCAGTGATCTCAAGGTCCACAGCAGCTTCCCCATTCCATGACTATGGGCTGGGAGATGCCACAGGGACATGGACGCCTTCTTAACATGGCCAGTTGAGAAGGTGACTTAACTGAACTGAATCCTTAAGGTCGAAGATTAAGAGACATTTGAGCTAGTCTTTGAGAGATGTGAAGACCTTCAAATTGGGATTTATCAGACAACACCTGCTATACTGTTTGGGCTGCTGTTTTTGAGAAAGTTATAAAGCTCGAGAGACATTATAAAGACCACAATCCTTTCAAGGAAGTGCATGTTACTTTTCCTCTAGTGACCTTAAAGGACACTGAGGGTCTCCTTGTGGGACTGCCCCCCACCATCTACTTCTTGGATGTTTCAGTACAACAGGAAGCTAAATGGCTGGCAGGATCGATAGAAACCAACTTGGTAATTAAAGGTAGAATTATTTTACCTTATTATGAACTGCAACTGGTATATTCCATTTTTAAAGAATTATATTAATCAAAATATTTCACAGGATGAATCACACACCTAAATGTAAAAGGCAAAACCATTAGACTCCTAGAAGATAACACAAAAGAAAACCTAGATGACCTGGGGTGGGGTGAAGACTTTTTAGATACAATACAGAGGTGCAATCCATGAATAAAAAATTGATAAGCTAGATTTCATTAAATTTTTTTAATGTTTATTTTTGAAAGAGAGAGAGTGTGAACAAGGGAGGGACAGAGAGCAAGAGGGAGATAACCAAATCCAAAGCAGACTCTGAGCTGTCAACACAGAGCCCAATGTGGGGCGCAAACCCACCAATCCCAAGACCATGACCTGAGCCAAAGTCAGACGCCTAACCAGCTGACCCACCCAGGTGCCTCAAGCTAGATTTCATTAAAAATGCAAAGTTCTGTTCTGCAAAACAGAGTATCAACAAACTAACACAAGCTACAGACTGAGAAAATATTTGCGAAAGACACAGCTGATAAAAATCTATTATAGAAGTATACAAAAATGTGGAAGTTTTTTTGTTTTTTTTTTTAAGATTTTAAGTAACCACCGCACCCAATAAGGGGCTCGATCAAAAGTCACATGCTCCACCACCTGGGCCAGCCAGGTGCCCCCTAAAAGCTCTTAAAACCGAGAATCCAATTAAAAAAATGGGCCAAAGAGTTTAACAGATACCTCATCAAAGAAGATATACAGATGACAAAAATAATCATCATCATCATAATAGGCCTACAAACAGATGCTCCACATCATAAGTCATCAGGGAACTGCAAATTAAGTAACAATGAGATACCATGACCCATTCACATGAATTGCCCAAATCTAAAACACCAACACCATCACATCTTGGTGAGAATGTGAAGCAACAAATTCTCATTCATTGCTGACAGGAACACAAAAACAGTATAGCCACTTTGGAAGACAGTTTGGCAGTTTCTTAGCAAACTAAACACACTTTTTGTTTGTTTTGTTTTGTTTTAGAATTTGGGTTTAAGTTTATTTATTTTGAGATAGATAAAGAGACAGAGAGATGAAGGGAGGGGCAAAGGGAGACTCCCAAGCAGGCTCTGCACTGTCCACGCACAGCCCAATCCGAGCTCAAACTCATGAACAGTGAGATCACAACCTGAGCTGAAGTCAGATGCTTAACCGACTGAGCCACCCAGGTGCCCCTAAACAAACTCTTAATACACCATCCAGCAGGGACACCTGGGTGGCTCAGTCAGTTAAGCATCTGACTTCAGTTCAGGTCATGATCTCACAGTTCACGAGTTCGAGGTCCACATTAGGGTCTCTGTTGTCAGCGTGGAGCCCACTTCGGATTTTCCGTCTCCCTCTCTCTCTCTCTCTGCCCCTCCTCTGCTCACTCACTCTCAAAAATAAACAAACATTAAAAAAAATACACCATTCAGCAATCATGCTCATTGGTATTTACCCAAAGGAGTTGAAAACTTATGTCCACACAAACACCAGCACAGGGATATGTGTAACAGCTTTATTTACAATTGCCAAAACCTTAAAGCAACCAAGATGTCTGTCCTTGAGTAGGTAAATGGATTAATACACTGTAGTAATCTAGACAATGGAATATTATTCAGCACTAAAAAGAAATGAACTATCAAGCTATGAAAACACATGGGAGAAACTTAAATGCATATTACTGAGGGGAAGAAGCCAATATGAGTAGGCTTCATACTGTATCAATCCAATCATATGACATTCTGAAAAAGGCAAAACTATGAAGACAGTAAAAGGATGAGCGGTTGCAGGGCTTGGGAGTGAAGGGATCACCAGGCGGAGCACAGTGAGAACGCTGCAGGATTCCCCGATGATGTACACATGTCCTTGTACTCTGTCCAAACCCAAAGAATGCACAACACCAAGAGGGAACCATAATATAAACTATGGACTTTGGGGAATTATGACGGATCCATGTCGGTTCATCACCTCTAACAATGTACCAGCCTGGCAGAGGGATGGTTGTGGACACGCGGGGGTTAAAGAGTAGATGGGAAACTCTGTACCTTCCCCTCCATTTTGCTATGAACCTGAAACTGCTCTAATACATGAAGTATTGAACAAAATTTTAATCGCATGTGTATAAATTCAAAAAGACACAAAAAGTTCACATATATGGTTTCTAAGCAAAAGAGATTCAGTCGAGATTTGAACTATGCCTTTCCTCTTTGCAGACGTCCAGACTATCTTTCTGGAAGGAGCAGAGAAACTTGAGGAATATTTCACTTAAGGACAGATGACAGTCACAGATCATGGATCCCACCTGCTTTCACGGAGAAGGAAAATTAGGTGATGGGGCCAGAGGATCTACAGCCTCCAGGGGAAGTCCTGAGTTAGCCATGACATCACCTGCTAACGTAACATCAACTAACAATTCCATAGAAGTCTGTTAGAGGTCAATAAAACAGGATATAAAGATGCTGTTCTTTTGCTCTTTTGCTAACCTGACTTGATCCAGGAGTATATTTAAAACTCGTATAGGGCACCTAGGGGGCTCAGTTAAAGGTCTGACTTCGGCTCAGACCATGATCTTGCCATTCATGGATTCAGGCTCCACTTCAGGCTTTGCACTGACAGCTCAAAGCCTAGAGCCTGCTTCCAATTCTGTGTCTCCTTCTGTCTCTGCCCTTTCCCATGCTCACCCACATTCTCTCTCTCTCTATTTCTATCTCTCTCAAAAATAAAAATTATAAAATAAATAAAAAATAAAAATAAAACAATCTAGTGTCATGCATGAGCTACACACCTTTTGAGCAATCCTCCCTAAATACTGCTTCTTTCGAACAAGACGTTGACAAATATCGAGTGGCAGGGGGCTTGTTTATCTTCCCTTAGGGACATGTCTGGAGTAGCTAGACAAATACAAATCCACTTGCTTTAACAGGAAGTCTAAGAGCAGAGCTAAGATTCTTCTGTAAAGCTGAGGAGCATTACAAGAATGCAGACTTGAAGAAAAAGCCAGCTCACGGCAGCTTTGAGGAAGCTAAAACAGGCAAGGTCAAGATTCTCTGAAAATTAGACAGACTAATGGATGATCAAGATGCTAATGTTCTGGGATAGATAGCTTGACCTTGAGCATCTGAGTCGGAAAAACACCTGAGATAGAAATAACGAGACATCTTCAGCCAACATAAAATGCACATCTAGATTCATGATGTAAACCAGTGCTTCTTTCTCTTGCACGAATCAAGGAAAATTATTTGTAAAATGTACTCTAAAATGTGCTGTCTACACAGATGTATCAAATGTGTGAGTATTCATCAAGGTATATGATGCACATATGTGTATATGTGCATTTTACTTTTAAAAATTCTATTTATGGGGCACCTGAATGTTGCAACTGGTTAAGTGTCCAACTTCGGCTCAGGTCATGATCTCACAGTTCATGGGTTCGAGCCCAGCATTGGGTTCTGTGCTGACAGCTCAGAGTCCACAGCCTGCTTCAGATGTGTGTCTCCTCCTCTCTCTCTGCCCCTCCCCCACTCACACTTTGAGCTCTCTCAAAAATAAACATTTTTTAGAAATTAAAATTTTTATTTTTATCTATATATATTAAATGTGTGTATATGTCTGCATACACATATGTATGTAAAAATAAAGCAGATAACATAAGGTACTGATAGATACTCAAATAATGAAAACAAAATGATGTATTTATGGAATTATTATTTATAACCAATTAAGGTGTGGAAACATCTAGAAAAGAAGTTCCAGGAACAACTGCTAATGCATGATCCTTAGATATAAGAAAAATTGCTCCCTTAACTAGGTATGACCTTTTTCACTAACTGAGTTTTCATAAAGATTTGCTTGGATTTTAATTTTATATCTACCCTTAAAAAAAAAAAACTCTAAAAAATATTTTCTTTTTTGGAGAAACAGTGAGCATGGGAGAGACAGAGAGAGAGGGTGACAGAAAATCCCAAGCAGGCTTGGCACTGTCAGCCCAGAGCCCAGTGCAGGGCTCAACCCTAGAACCGTAAGATCATGACCTGAGCCAAAACCAAGAGTTGGACACTTAATTGAACCACCCAGGCCCAGATGCCCGAAAACTTTAAACATTTTTAAAAAACAGCAAAGAAAAAAGGACATATGGGTGCAAAAGCTTGGAAAATGTTAGTTTCCTTTCTTTAAATTTAATCTACTACTTATTAATATTTCCTATGAAAAACAGTTTTATGTTTTTATGTTTATTTGTTTTGAGAGAGAGAGCGAGCAAGCGAGCATGGTCAGGGGAGGCAGAGAGAGAGGGAGAGAGTAACCCAAGCAGGCTTCATTAACAGTGCAGAGCCTGATGCGGTCTCAATCCCGCGAACTGTGAGATCATGACTGAGCCAAGAGCAAGAGTCGGAACTGAGCCACCCCGGCACCCCTGAAAAAGGTTTTTTAAAGTCAACCAAATGGAACACACAAAATGTTATTTTATATCATAAACAAAATTATATGCTATCATTCAAAACTGAAAGACAAAGAGTTTCCCAGACAAGTGAAAATTAAAGTTCATCACCACTAAATTGATCTTACAAAAAATGTTAAAGGGTCCTCTTTGAGGAAAAGCTGTGACTAGGTGCCCCTGAGTGGTTCAGTCAGTTAAGTGGCCAACTCCTGGTTTCAGCTCAAGTCTTGATCTTGGGGTCATGAATTCAAGTTCTCTGTTGGGCTCCATGATGGCTGGGCATGAAGCCTACTTTAAAAAAAAAAAGGAAAAAAAAAGGCTGTAACTAGAAATAACAAAATAAAGGGAAAAAAATCAACCAAAACAGCTACCATGAACATTAAATGACAGAACTAGTAAAAATCAACCATAACTACAATAAGTGGTTAAGGAATACAAAAAAAAAAAAAAAGGATGTAAAATATGATCATAAGAACATAAAATATGTATGGGGAGAGTAAAAATGTAGGACCTTTAGAAAGCTTTCAAACTTTAGCAACTATCAGCTTAAAATAGACTGATACACACACACACACGCATATATATGTATGTATACAGATATGAAACTCATGGTAACCACAAACCAAAAACCCATAAAAGATATACAAAAATATAAAGAGAAAGGAACCCAAAATAACACTAAAGAAAACCAGCAAACCACAAGGGAAGAGACCAAAAGAAGACACAGAAGAACTACAAAAACAACCAGAACACAATTAACAGAATGGAAATACATGCACACCTCTCATTAATCACCTGAAATGTAAATGTCTCCAATCATAAGACACAGAGTGAATGAAGAGATAAGGAAAATAAGACCCATCTATATGCTGCCTACAAAAGACTAGCTTCAGATCCAAAGACACCTACAGATTGAGAGTGAAAGGATGGAAAAAGATATTCCATGCAAATGAAAACAAAATGCAGGAGTAGTAATACTCTTACCAGACAAATTAGGACTTTACAACAAACACTGTAACAAAAAACAAAGACAGGGATTACATAATGATAAAGAGGCCAATTCAAGAAAAGGAGACATCTGTGGATATGTACGCACCCAACATAGAGGCACTTACTATATCTAAAGGAAATATTAACAAAGGGAAAAATCGACAGCAATACAATAACAACAGGGGACTTTAAGACCTCACACCAGTAGATAGATCATCCAGACAGAAAACCAACAAGGAAACTTACTGGCCTTAAAAGACATGTTAGGCCAGAAGAACTTAACAGATATTTATAGAACATTCCGTCCAAAAGCAAAATACACATTCCTCTCAAGTGCTCATGGAACATTCTCCAAGAAAGAACACGTTAGACCACAAGTTTTAATAAATTTAAGAAATTAAAATAATATCAAGCATCAATGGCATAAAACTAGAAACCAATTAGAAATAGAAAACTGCAAAAAACAAAACACATGGAGACAAAAACAACATGCTGCTAAACAACCAAAGGGTCAACTAAGAAATCAAAAAAGAAATCAAAAATAACTTGAGACAAATAAAAATGGAAGTACAACAGACCAAAATCAATGGCCAAAAGCAAAAGCAGTTGTGAGAGGGAAGTTTATAGCAATACAGGCCTCCCTCAAAAAAACGATATGCCTCAAGTAAATGATATAACTTCATATTTAAAAGAACTAGAAAAAAAGAAACGAACAAATAAAGCCCAAAGTTAGTAGGAGAAAATAATAAAGATCACAGTGGAAATAAAAAGAGACCAAAAAAATTAGAAAAGACCAATGAAACCAAAAGCTGGTTCTTTGAAAAGATAACAATTGATAAACCTGTAGTCAGAATCATCAAGAACAAAAAGATGTGGTCAAATACAATCAAAAATGAAAGAGGAGAAATTACAAATGACACAAATACAAAAGATCATAAGAGATTACTACAATTATATGCCAACAAATTGGAAAAACTAGAAGAAATCGATAAATTCCTAAAACACAGAGCCTCCTAAGAATGAATCACGAAAAAATAGAAAATATGAATAGACTGATTATGAGAAATAAAACTCAATGAGAAATTAAAAAAAAAAGTCCAAGAGCAGGCAAATTCTACCAAATAATTAAAGAGTTAGTACCTATCCTATTCAAATTATTCCAAAAGAAATTGAACAGGAAGGAATGCTTCCACATTCCTTTACGAACCAGCATTACCTTGATACCAAAACCAGAGAAATACAACACAAAAGAAGAAAATTATAGGCCAATATCCTTAGTGAGCATAGGTGTAAAAATCCTCCCTGAAATATTAGCAAACTGAATCTAACAATACATTAAACGGATCATAACCATGATCAAATGGGGTTTATTCCAGAGATGCAAACATGGTTCAATACCCACAAGTCAACATTACACACCACATAAACAAAATGAAGGATAAAAATCATATGATCATCTCAACAGATATAGAAAAAGCATTTGACAAAATTCAACATTGATTTCTGAGAAAAGCTCTCAACAAAGCATGTGCAGAGGGAACACATCTCAAAACAATCAAGGCTGTCTATGACAAACCCTCAGTTATCATACTCAGGGCTGAAAGCTGAAAGCTTTTCCTCTAAGAGTAGGAACAAGACAAGGCTGCCCACTCTCACCACTTTAATTCAAACCCAGTAAGAATTCCTAGCCATGGCAATTAGGGAAGAAAAAGAAATAAAACACATCCAAATTGGTGACGAAGAAGTAAAACGGTATTTACAGGTGACACTATATATACAGAAAACCCTTAAGTTTCCACCCAAAAACAAAAAAACTATTAAATCACAGTATACAAAAGTTAACATTAAGAAACTGGGTGCATTTCTAAACACAAATAATAAGCTATCAGAAAGAGAAATTATGAAAACAATCCCATTTACAATTACATAAAGAGTAAATAAAATACCTAGCAAAGACCTATCCTCTGAAAACTAGAAGACAGTGATGGGAGAAACTGAAATCACTAATAAATGGAAACATATATCATGCTCATGGATTGGAATAATTTTGTTAAAATGTTCATACAACAGACTAAATAGCCAAGGCAATCTTGAGAAAGAAGAATAAAGCTGGGGTATCTCACTCTGATTTCAAACTATACAAGTTACAGTGAACAAAACAGTGTGGGAGCACCTGGGTGGCTCAGTTGGTTAAGCGTCCAACTTCAGCTCAGGTCACAATCTCACAGTTTATCGGCTCGAGCTCTGCATCAGGCTCAGTGCTGACAGCCTAGAGCCTGGAGCCTGCTGTGGATTCTGTGTCTCTCTCCCCCTCTCTGCTCGTCTCCCGCTCTCTCTCATAAATAAATTAAATTTTTAAATTAAAAAAAAAAAAAAACCAGTATGGTACTGAAACAAAAAATTGACACATAGATCAATGGAACAAATAGAGACCCCAGAAATAAATCTGTGCACATATGGTCAATTAATCTATAATAAAGGAGGCAAGAATATACAATGGGGAATAATCTCTTAAAATAAATGATGGGAAAACTGGACAGCCACATGCAAAATCTTATACCACGTACAGAGAAATTAACTCAAAATGAATTAAAAGACTTAAATGTAAGACCTGAAACCATAAAACTCCTAGAAGGAAACAGGCAATAAGCTTTTTGACACTGGCCTTAACAACTATTTGGATCAGACTCCCCAGGCAAGAACAACAACAAAGCTAAAATAAACAAATGGGATTACATCAAACTAAAAATCTTTTATACAGCAAAGGAAACCATCAACAAAATGAAAGGCAACCTACTAAATGGAAGAAGATAGCTGTAAATGATACAACCAATAAGGAGTTAATATCCAAAATATATGAAGAATTGGCTCTCAGCATGAATCCACTGGGCCTGTAAAGTCTCTGAGCCCAAGCTTAGGCTCAGCCAGCCTAAGCCCGTATTAAAACCGCCCTTTGCTTTTGCATGCGTGACTCGGTCTCTCTGGCAGTCTCTGGTTTTGGGGGGCGATATTGGAAACTTGGGTATAACAAATGGTGCATTGGCCGGGAAATCCTTCCTCTCCGCCCCCCCAGAGCCCCTGGGACCCTGACACATTGGGCCTAATCGCCAGCTGGTGAGTGCACTCATTTCTTGTCCTTCTGTGTGAGTCTGTCTGTCTGGGTCTTTGGAAAGTCTGGGTCCTCTGGGACCATCTGTTGTCTGACTGATCAGTTTGGTCTGTGGGGCCTCAAAGGAGCCAGGTGGACGCACCGCGGAAAGCTCGAGGCCATGGGTGCCAAGAGAAGTCTCAGACCCACTCTGAATTAGGTGAGTGGGATCTAGGATCCCACCGGGAGGCTGGAGAGCCAGTTTGTCTGCAGGGCACTGGTGGCAGCAGCAAGACCCCAATAGGTTGGGTGAGTGGGATCTAGGATCCCACCAGGAGGCCAGAGAGCTGGTTCACCTTTCTGAATTAGGCGAGTGGGGTCTAGGACCCCACCGGGAGGCTGGAGAGCCAGTTCATCTGTAGGGGGTTTTGCTCGTGGCAGCAGTGTAACCTCTTTAGGAACAGGGGGAAACTGGAGTAAATCTCTTGCCAGGATTCTGGTGGCTCTCTGGAACAGGTTGTACCAGTGGAGCAAGGGAAAGCTGGATGCCCTCGGCTTAGCCATAGAGCCAACTTGTGTCTGTCTCTCTGTGCATCTGTTTGCTGTGCATCTGTTTGTCTAAGTATAATTTTTGGTTGTGACTCTGACTGACGAGGACATGGGACAGACTACTTCGAACCACTAGACCTAGTTTTGCTTCACTTCAAGAAAGTTGGGATTTGAGCTCAGAATCTATCGGTAGATGTCAGGAAAGGGAAGATCTCTTTTTTTTGCAGGAACAAATGGCCAACTTCAACGTTGGATGTCCAGAGGATGGGACCTTCAACCTCCCCACCCTGGTTAAAATGTCTTCTTTCTCCTAGGATCTTAGCGGCCAAGAAAATTATTGCCGCCTGAGAAACCAAAAGTATTGGAGCTCTTCAGTAACACTTCTGGCTTCCCCTCCCACTCTTTGTTTCTGTACCTACTTGGTTGTGATATGCCTCACTGTCTCCTCCCAGCCTCAGGGGCTAGGAGCAAAGGCATTCCCAAGGAAGACTTAGCCCACCTCCAATGGGTGGGGAAAGGCCAATCTGCATAAGTGGCCTCAGGCAACAGGTTCCTCCTTCTGACCTAGGTGATAAGAAACAGAAGACCACAGAAGTCAGATTTTTGCATCGAACTCCCAAGTCAAAATTAACTAGGGAACAAAGTGTCTCACATGGGTTCATTCAGTGTTTAAATTAATCTAAATCTGTTGGTTTGCTACAGTGCAAATAAGTTAAAGTAATAGTTAATTTGGTCTGTCTCCGTTTTCATGGGTAATTGTTAAAATAGTTTTAAAGGTTCTTGGTAACTTAAAATGTTAAGGTTTTACTTGATAATAAATTAAAATTGAATTCATTGGCTGTCCAACAAGATAAAAACTAAAGCACAAAAAAAAATATGAAGAATTTACAAAATTAAATAGCAAAATAAAATCCGATTAAAAAATGGGCAGAGGATCTGAAGACACTTTCTCAAAGACAACGTACAGATGGCCAACAGGCACAGGAAAAGACACTCATCACAAATTAGAAGGGATATGCAAATCAAAACTACGAGGGGTGTCTGGGTAGCCAAGTAGATGATCCAGCAATTCTACTTGTGGGTATTTATCTAAAGACAAAAGAACACCAATTTGAAGGGATATATGCACGTCTATGTTCAATACAGTATTATTTACAATAGTCAACCTAAGTACATCAACAAATTAATACAGAAGATGTCTCTCTCTCTCTCTCTCTCTCTCTCTCTCTCACACACACACACACACACACACACACAAACACACACACACACACACACACACACACACACACACAGAGGAATATTACTCGGTCCTAAAAAAAAAAAAAAGGAATGCAATCTTGCCATTTGTGACAACATGAATAGACCTAGAGGGTATTATGCTAAGTCAAATAAGTCAGAGAAAGAAATACTACAGGATTTTTCTTACATGTGGAATCTAACACAAAAAAACAAAACAAAAACAGACTCAAAAATACAGGAAACAAGCTGTTGGTTACCAGAGGGGTAGGGACTGGAGAGACAGGTGAAATATGTGAAGAAATTAAGAGATACAAACTTCCAGTTATAAAATAAGTTAGTCATAGAACAGAATGTTCAACATAGGGAATACAGTCATTATATTGTTAGTAACTTTCTATGGTAACAGATGGCACCTAGACTTATGGGGATCATTTTGCAATGTATCAAATTATCAAACCATCAAACCACCATGAGGTACATTTGAAACTAACAGGATACTGTAGGTCAATTATACCTCAATTTTTAAAAGTTAATATATTTTTACTGCATAAGTATAAAAATCTATTCATATTTCTTTATATGATAATATATTCAAAGATTTCTCTTTCACTAGTGGAAAAAAATTATCTGGTATTAATGGTTCAAAAGAGGTCTTACGTTGTCGGAAAGAGACTGGCAGGTTGATGTGTTCTGAGTAAACCAGGGAGCTTTTCTGTGTCTTTTGGTGCAATTACAAAAGAATGCAATATTAAAAAAAAAAAAAACCTATCACTGAAGAAAGATTGAAAGTATTCACATTAGTGTATTTTGTCACAATTTCCTAGGCAACCTCTTTATTGATACAGTTACAAGTAACTGGAAAGGTACATAAACAATTACTCAGTAGGACCTCTCACACGGAAGAGTAGGCTCAATGGAATAGGAACATTCTCACCCACCCTCACATTCCAGTTCACTCACCCACAACTACCTTCCTACTTAAGGGATAAGTATTCAGAGACTATGAAAGTAAAGAATTTAAGTCTTCTGTCTACTTAAGTGGAATCAAGAGCACAATAAAAAATGCAAACACATTAAAGTGTCTCTCCACCACAACACTATTATTCTCTGCATTAACAATTTAGGGTTCTGCATTTACTAGACCTCACAGATTTTTATTCTCATCCCTGTACAAATTATCAAAGCCGTATATATCTCAGAATGTTGATTTAGAAAGTACATTTATAGTCACTAAGGCTCCCTAAGGAGTTAATTTTTTTTAATATTTACTTAGAGAGCATGAGGAGGGGAAAGAGACAGAGAAAGAGAGAGAATGAATCTCAAGCAGGCTCCGCACTGTCAGCACAGAGCCTGACTTAGGGCTCGAACTCACAAACCGTGAGATCATGACCCTGGGCTGAAGTCAAGAGTCAGACGCTTAACTGAATGAGCCACCCAGCAGGTGCCGCATGAAGTTTATTTTTAACATAAAATATTATTCACTAATCAATAAGTATTTCACAAGACATTTAACACTATGGAAACAAAATAAAGGATATACAAAATCTCATAAAATTTACCACTTTTTGAACGACCGAATAAATTGGAAGGCTTTTAGGCTCTCAGAACAAACAAAAACAATAAAACAGATTTATGGAAAAATCAGAGCCATCCAATGTTTACATGATGTCTACACCAGACTGAGTGTGACCCTCCTCAAATCACACGGCATGTAGGAGGCTGCCTGGAAAAACCCCTCCCTACTTCCTGCCACCGAAACATGAAGACACCGAAACATTTCTGAAAATAAGCTATCTCCATCACCACCCCCTCCTAGTTTCCCACATGCCCTTCAAATTCTCCACCATAAATAACCTGCAACCACGGCTACCCTAACCATTTGTCTTTTAATCATATGTCATTATGCTTTCATTCAATTTCTATGTCCTTTAATGTTAAGGTTCCAAGAGAGGAGCTGGGTAACAGGCCTCTTTGGTCTGCTCAGAGCCTAAAACAGTACCTTTCAACAATAGGTATTCAGTGAATCTTGATAAAAACAGCTAAAATCTTTGTTTAAAAAATGGTAAGTCCAGGGTGCCTGGGTGGCTCAGTTGGTTGAGCATCCAACTTCGACTCAGGTCATGATCTCGCAGTTAGTGGAGTTTAAGCCCCGCATCGGGCTCTGTGCTGACAGGTCAGAGCCTGGAGCCTGCTTTGGATTCTGTGTCTCCCTCTCTCTCTGCCCCTCGGCCACTCACAGTCTGTCTCTCTCGCTCTCAAAAATAAATATTAAAAAATATTTTTTAATGGTTAATCCAGACTTACAAGGCATTGTTGAACCTTAAAATGTTGCCACCAAGTACAACAAATTTGTCTCCAGTGACCATCTGTAAACTGACATCTCCAGGTCCCTAGCCTTACCCCACATGCATCATGCAACCAAGAATCATCTTAATGTGCAGGCACTCACACTCCGTGTACCTAAAAATGAACCTGCCATTCTGCTACCGCTTCCAAACGTGAGCTCCTGCCAGCACATCCTCTCAAGTGACTGTCCTGGCCATCCATCCAGATCTGATTACACAACAGGTCTGTATTGTTAAAAGGTTAAACCGGAACACACAGAGTAGCACCATATGAAGAACAGTGCAATCTGGGTAAAAGGATTAAGGCTTGGTACGATTAAGAACAACAGCCCTAATATCTAACTGTGCCAGCTACCATACTTTACTCTCTGATTCAAAGCCTGCTACATCCCTATAACCTAAATTTTATTACAACTGCCTTGGCTTACCTATGAGGAAACCAAGTCTCAGAAACGTTTACAACTTATACAAGGTCCTACAGTTGGTAAGTGGTAGAACTGACTTTGAACAGAAATAACAGCTTCGGGGTCCTTAAAAATCCATAGGGAAGAAGTCCTCTTCAAAAATAAATGCAAGAAAGGTTCTAAAATCTGGTAAGAGGATACAGGGTAAACTGAAGGCTGCATATTCAGCAAGGCAGCTACTATAGTTACCTTGGTCAGGGGTGAGCCTACCAGGACTAGAACGACAGAACAGAGACCGGAGGACAAGAGATTAGGGCAGGACAGAATGGTAAGGGTACAAACCAGCTGTAAGAATGAAACATTCAAGACACGCTAGGAATCAATGATGCCACAGCCCCGGATCTTAGATACACACAAGACAGTGGCACCATGAACAGGAACTGGGTAAATTAAGAAGTGGAACCTGTTTTTCCACTTCCGATCTTTGAATGAGGCCAAGATGAGATGCCCAAGTGAAAACAACCAAAAGAGAGTGTGGTCAAGGAGACCAAAGCTTTGTTAGAACAGGGCTGGATTAATATTACAATTAAATATTAATTTCGTATTATGCACATTAAGTCAAAGGGGACATTGTTCTAATATAGAAAACCAACAACAGTTACCAAAAAAAAAAAACAAAAAAAAAACCTTGATAACCTAACACTTCCCCACTCAGTGACAAGTTCCCAAAATGGCCCTAGCAACAGCTTTTCTGCCTATATTTGTTCTAGCCAAAAACTCCCTGCCACCTACTCATGTCCCTTACAAACTGTTCCACACCCACGGCAACATCTCTGCAGCATCCTTTTGGAACACAAAATATTGAGACGGTCTGCTAAAATACCTATGGAAATCTTAGCCAAAAAAAGGAGGCTTTCAACTTATTAATGGTGTAAATTCTTAAAATGCTCATCAATTTACAGCATACAAGTAAGAGTGTGTACTAAACGTCAGGGAACCAAGGATAGGTTTCCATAAACAACCAGATACATACAGAAGACCTCTGCAGACAACACAAATTAAAATTGAAATTGTCATCTGGTCTCTGCATCTGCAGAACTAGATACCATCAACACAGGATTCTTTTAAAGCAAATAACAGAATGAAACTTGCAGTATATGATTTATGCTAATGATCACTTACATCCTATATGTCCTTCAAATTATAGGAACATCCGTATATAAAAGCATATTTAGAAAAAGATGAAAAGGGGCACCTGGGCAGCTCAATCAGTTAAGTGTCCAACTTTGGCTCAGGTCATGATCTTAAGGTTCATGGGTTCAAGCCTTGCATCAGGCTCTGTACTGACCTCTCAGAACCTGAAGTGTGCTTCAGATTCTGTGCCTCCCTCTCTCTCTCTCTCCCTGCTCCCCCACAACCCTCCCTGCTTGTGCTCTGACTCTCTCTCTCTCAAAAATAAACATTAAAAAAAAAAAAAAGAATGGAAGGATACATGCAAATTCCTATTAGTAATTGCTTGTGCGGAGGAGGGGGAAATAGAAGTAGGAAGGGGAATAATATACACTATAACATTTCTACAATGTTTCATTGCTTTTATTTAAAAAATCTGAAACAGGGGTGCCTGGGTGGCTCAGTCAGTTAAGCATCCAACTTCCAACTCAGGTCATGATCTCATGGTTCAGGAGTTCAAGCCCCACACTGGACTCTGTGCTGACAGCACAGAGCCTAGAATCTATTCCGATTCTGTGTCTCCCTTTCTTTCTCTGCCCCTTCCCCACTCACATTCTGTCTCTCTCAAAAATAAACATTAAAATTTAAAAAAAAATTTTTAATAAATAATCTGAAACAAGTATGCCAAAATGGGAACATCTATTAATTTTGGTGAAGGTCCTATGGTATTTATTGTGCTTTCTTTGCTAGTCAATATTTCTTAAATTTTACCCAAATTTGGGGCGCCTGGGTGGCTCATTGGTTGAGCGTCTGGCTTCAGCCCAGGTCATGATCTCACGGTTGGTGGGTTCGAGCCCTGCATCGGGGTCTGTGCTGACAGCTAGCTCAGAGCCTGGAGCCTGCTTCAGATTCTGTATCTCCCTCTCTCTCTCTGACCCTCCCCTGCTCACACTGTCTCTCTGTCTCTCAAAAATAAATAAAAGACATTAAAATAAAACAAAAAATAAAATAATTTTTACCCAAATTATTAAGGGGGAAAAAAAGGATTCAATTCTCTCACCCAATTACAATACACAGAACACAGCTGACATATCTTGCCTGAGTAACTCTAAGTGAACAGGGTGAAGTTCACTTCTTCACCAGGTAGCCAACTTCTATTTTGGACTCCTGACATATTTCTTGAAATAGAATGGACTTGTTAGCAACTCTAAAGTCTGGTCTGATCTCCTGAAATTAGTCCACAGAGTGGGCCTTAACTGTGGCCAAGCTCTCTGCGGCAGAAACTAGAAAGCGGCACCAGCCTCAGTATCTCCTAAGAAAGCGAGGAGAAAGAGGCCAGAAGAGTGGCAATTCTGAATAAGTCCAATGTCTCCCCTCCTAACCTCAATCATGATCCCCATTCTGACTCCTTCCTCCAAAGCCAGTAACTCCTTGTGAGCCACTAAATTAGTCTCTTGGGTTAGCCGTCTACGCACTACGGAAACGCACAGCCTGCTCTTTAAGAAATCCACGCATGCACTCAATAATCATCATACCATACGGGCACCAGGGCTTTAAGCAGGACAGAGTTCTACCCTCAAACACCCCTCCATTGGTTCCTCCTCCTCTCAATGTCTCAGTCTTACAATGTTTCCACCATCAAATCCAAGAAGACTCAAGTCTAAACTGTGATCCCTTAAACTTATTTTTTACTGTTGTGTGCCCAGAGCTGGAGGACATGCAGAGTCAGATCAGGCGACCTGAACAGGCCAAACCCTTCGGCAGGTCTGTGCTGCCACACTGTGTCCAAACCGCAACAGGCAGGCCCGACATGGGCTACTCTCAGGACACTGGAGATTACAGAGAACAGGGGGAACGCCTGGTCCATTTTTCTGTTTCTTAGCCAACAAAAGATTCAGTTTAGCAACTGCCCAGACCCTTTAAGCGGACAAAAATAAAGAGGAAACAGTAGTGTGCACCCACTCTGCACATGCTAGTTTTAGGCGCACTAGATATAAAGAAGTACATGATGTTGCAGTTTACGTAATGGAGCAAAATTCCTTCTAACAGAATGTAAGCATAAAGGAGAGACTTTCTAGTACTCTTGGCTCTAGATTAAGAAGAGCAACAGAACAATGGAATTTCTTAGAATCTAGACGTCTACAGGCAGGTTAGGGCCACCAGGAGGAGGGGATGGCAATGCAGGCCCTGCTCATTAGACACCAGGAAAAACACAGGCCACAAGGAGGTAACCTACAACTTCCAATGACAGGGTCAAAACAGTACCAGGAGAGGCAAAATGGGCATGTGCCTGTGAAGCGATCCAGGGTGTCAATGAAGACGAGAGAAAAAAAACTGTAGGTCTTGGATCACATTCCTATGTCTCACTAGAGTAGAAGGTATGTAAAAATGAATAATGAAAAATAACCATACATGGGCTTTGAAGGTCCCATGGAATAATTTAGACTCAGAGCGGTACAGTCCAAGAACCAGCAGCCATTCTTAAAAAGGAAGACACTTCTGTACGGATAGCATGAAGTGGAATCAATGGAACAGAACAGACAACCCAGAAGTAAACCAAAGAATATATGATCAATTAATTTATGACTAAGTGGAATCACTGAGTCAGCTAAGTGCTGATTATTGTGATCTACAATAGAGACAATGAATATCTGAGCTAAGGTGACAATAGTAATATAGAAAGAAGAATGACACCCACAAAACATTGGTAAGG
Organism: Mungos mungo; assembly: GCA_004023785.1. Taxonomy (NCBI): domain Eukaryota; kingdom Metazoa; phylum Chordata; class Mammalia; order Carnivora; family Herpestidae; genus Mungos; species Mungos mungo. Next base: position 69,871 of record PISW01005562.1, on the reverse strand, counting down.
AAGGTGACAGCATCTAGTTATTGACTAGCTGGCAGAGATGAGGGGAAAAAAATCAGTATTTTTGGGTATTTAGCAATATTGTTTATCAATAATGAATAGCAATTATGATTTACTAAGCCTTGATTTGCACCAGGTACTAAACTCATGCTTTGTGTGTGTTATCTGATTTAATTCTCACTACCATCATTTGAGGTAGGTACTATTATTAGCCTGATTCAGATAAGAAAATTGAGGCCTAGAGAGGAATTTAGGCACGTTATTGGATCTAAGACTAGCAATGAACAGAGCTGGAATTTGAATCCGAAAAGGTTTAGAACACTATTCAGCCTTCAAAGAGAAGGAAATCCTCACAGCTAACAACATACTCAATGATGAAAAGATGAAAAAGTTTTTCCTCGAAGATCAGGAGAAGATGAGGATGCCAATTCTTACCACTTTTATTCAACATGGCACCGGAAGTCCTGGTCACAGCAACAAGACAACAAAACAACAAGACATCCAAATTGGAAAGGAAAAAGTAAAACTGTCACTCTTTGCAGATGAAATATATGGATAAGTACTTATAGAAAATATATATATTAGGTATAAATAAAAACCGTAAAGACTCCACCAAAAAAAAAAAAACCCTTTAAACAATATATGAATTCAGTAAAGTTACAGGGTATAAATTAATATACAAAACTCTGCTGTGTTTCTATACACTAATAACAAAGTATCAGAAAGAGAAATTAAGAAAACAATACCATTTAGAATTGCATCAAGAAGAATAAAATACATAGGCATGGATTTAAGAAAGTGGAAGATCTGTACACTAAAAACTGTAAGACACTGATAAAAGAAACTGAAGACAACACAAAGATATTTCATGCTCAGACTGGAAAAATATTGCTAAAATGTCCATACTACTCAAAGTAATCTACAGATTTAATGCAATCCCTATCAAAATTTCAACTGCATTTTCACAGAACTAGAACAATCCTAAAATTTGTATAGAACAAAAGATCCAACAGTCAAGGCAATTCTGAGAAAAAAGAACAAAGCTGGAAGCATGGGCTGCCTGATTTCAAAGTATATTACAAAGCTACGGTATGCAAAACAGCATGACACTGGCATAAAAACAGAAACATAGATCAATGGGACAGAACAGACACCCCAGAAGTAAACCCAAGCATATATAGTCAATTAATCTATGACAAAATAGCCAAGAATTGGGAAAGAACAGTCTCTTCAAGAAATGGTGTTGGGAACACTGTACAGCTACATACAAAAGAATGAAACAGAACTATCTTAGACCATACATTAAAAATCAACTCAAAATGGATTAAAGACTGACATGTAAGACCTGAAAGCAGAAAGTTCCTAGAAGAAAGCCTAAGCACTAAGCTCCTCAGCATCAGTCTTAGCAATATTTTTGTGGCTGATTCCAAAGAGAAGGCGGAAAAAAAAAGTAAATACACAAGTGAGACTATCTCAAATGAAAAATCTTCTGTATGGCAAAGGAAACCATCCACAAAACAAAAAGGCTGAGTGAAGATATACACAAATGATATATCCAATAAGCAGCTAATATCCAAAATATATACAGAACTCTTACAACTCAATAGCATAAACAGCTGATTAAAAAATGGGCAAAAGATCTGAACAGACATTTTTTCAACGGCATACAGATAGCCAACAGATACATGAATGGATGTTCAACATCCCTAACCACCAGGAAAATGCAAATCAAAACCACAGTGAGAGGTCACCTCGCAACTGCTGGGACGCCCATTATCAAACAGACAAGAAATAACCAGGTCATGGAGGATACAGATAAGAGCGTCCTGTGCGTCGGTGGTGGGAAGGTAAATTAATACAGCCACTACTGAAGATAGTGTGGAGGTTCCTCAAAAAATTAAAAAACCGAACGGCCACAGGATACAATTCAACCTCTGGGTATTTATCAAAAAGAAAGGAAGGGAGAGAGGAAGAAAACAAACACTAATTCCAAATGGCATAGGCACCTCCATGTTCATGTAGCACTCTTCACAACAGCCAAGATATGGAAACAGCCTAACTGTCCATCGATGGATGAAGAAACTGCACGCGCGCGCGCACGCACACACACACACACACACACACACAGAGGAATACTATTCAGCTCTTAAAAACTCATAAAATTTTGACATTTGCAGCAATATGGATGGACCTTGAGGGCATCATGCTAAGTGAAACAAGCCTGACAGAGACTGTATCTTACCTCACTTATGTGTGGAATCTAAAAAAGAAAAAAGGAGGGTCCTTGGGTGGCTCAGTCCATCAAGTGTCCAACTCTTGATGTCACCTCAGGTCATGATTTCAGTTTGTGGGTTGGAGCCCTGCATCAGGCTCTGCGCTGACAGTACAGAGCCTGCTTGAATTCTCTCTCACTCTCTGCCCCTCCCCTGCTCTCTCTCAAAATAAATAAATAACTTTAAAAAGAAATTAGGCTTATAAAATACAGAGAACAGACTGGCAGTTGCCATGGGTAGGGGGAGGTAGCTGAATGGGTGAAGGGGGTCAAGAGATATAAAGTCCTTCTTATAAAATAAGTCATCAAGATGTAATGTAGAGCGTGGTGACTACAGTTAATATCCTGTTGTAATTTTGAAAGTTACTAAGTTGCTAAGTAAATCTTAAAGTGAAAAAGGAGGGCAGGAAGGAGGGCAGGAAAGAGGGCAGGAAAGAGGGCAGGAAAGAGGGCAGGAAAGAGGGCAGGAAAGAGGGCAGGAAAGAAGGAAGGAAAGAAGGAAGGAAAGAAGGAAGGAAAGAAGGAAGGAAAGAAGGAAGGAAAGAAGGAAGGAAAGAAGGAAGGAAAGAAGGAAGGAAAGAAGGAAGGAAAGAAGGAAGGAAAGAAGCACATCCTGCCATTTGGGACAATCCTCCTAGAGGACATTATGCCAAGTGGAAGAAGCCAGTTCCAGAAGGACAACTACTACACGATGTCTCTTATATGAGGAATCTAATAGTAAACTCATAGGAGCAAGGAGTGGAACGCTGGTTGCCAGGAGCTGAGGGTACAAAGTTCGTTACATAAATGAACGGGTTCTGCAGATCTACTGCGTGGCCCAGTGCCTAGAGCCAACCACACAGTACTGGAGAGGGTGACTCTCACGTGAGTGTTCCTGTCACGAAGGAAGAACAGATAGCAGTCATAATAATAAAGAGGACAGGAGGAAACTTTCTAAGTGATGAATAAGTCTACAGCACAGATGGTGGTGATGGTGGCCCAGGTGCTTCTCTCCAAACTAAGTTGTACACATTAAATATGTTCAGCTTTTTGTAGGTCATTCATACCTAAAGAAAGCAATTTAAAAAAACGTTTTGTTTTATAGTTCACGTTCGTAACCATTTAAGACATCTTGCCTTAGGGCACCTGGGTGGCTCAGTAGGTCAGGCCAACTCTTGATCTCACCAGGGTCATGAGTTCAAGCCCCGAGGTGGGCTCTGCCCTGGGTGGAGCCTACTTAAAACATATCTACATACATATATGTATTTATATATCCTGGAGATTTTCAGTGACCAGGACAATAAACATTGATTAATCAAGGAAGAGCGTAGTCATGCTTAAGAACATCAACCATTCCTCCTCTTCACAATGAGGCTTTTGGCCTTACGGAAGCTAAGTTTAGTGGAAAAACTAAGAGAACCTGCCGTTTATGAGCATTCCCTTAAGAGGGGGTACACAGATAGTTCTGGTTAGCTCTGCGGAACATGATGTAATCCCTGACATTATCACAGGCTCTGTGCCTCATTGAAAACCAAGGGACCAGAGGAAGGAATGCCACATTACCCTGTGTCTGTTCTGGCCAGTGCGACTGCCCACCTTCTAGTGAGTTCTGGCCCCCTGGGGGATGTGAATCCAATCTACAGTGGATGTGGAAATGTTCTATTCCTACCCATTTGTATACCACCTAAAAATGTTAACATTACAGAGAGAAGAGCAGTCGAAATCAAACATGGTAATCCTAAGACAGTCAAATATTGAGGAGTTCCCACTGAGCACCTGCAAACTTGCTTCACCAAATTAGGGCTCAGGTGGATTCAATAAACTAGATGGCACTCACGGAAGCCATTGGCAGTTTAGAAGTCACTCGTACAGAAAGGATAACCAAAACCCAGACAATAGGCAAAGGCACAATAACAGGGGTGAGGGGCTGAATAAATGGGTCAAGGACTGAAGACATTCCCATAGGTAAGGGACAGGAGCAAAAAAGAAAGTCAATGGCAGAAGCCAAGAATACATTAAACTGTCTGGGAAGTAGGAGAACTAAGCTTCCCAGGACCCAGTCATCAAATCTGTTCCATCACACTGCCCAAACCTCTAGAAAATTCATCGTGCACCACCCTCTACTCCTCCGTTCAACCTCTCACCACTGTCCATCTGTACTGTGTCCCGCCTGACCCCCAACATACCAACATGGTGAATTATTTAAGGACAGAATAGTACCGCAAAGTCCAACAGACTTGTTTCCCAAACTGAAGCACTTGTGGAGGTTCAAGGCTGAGCATAAATATGACACCTCTTCCTGGAGTGTCAATTTTAAACAATGAAAAGTGATATTTAATCTGTTAGATCAAACATACAACCTCAGAACAATTTCAAGCTTGCAGTTGGGGACTCTTTGAAGTGCCCTCAGACTTCTGGGCAAACTTCTGCCTTCAAGGGGTGAGAGTCGTGGATAAATTTTTAGAGCACCAGTAGGAATTCAAATCGTGTGCCATTCTCACAGGTTGGCTTCCGACATACAGGAGAATGGGTGGCTGTGGGGTTGAAATCCTGGCTTTACCACTTTCTAACCATATGACTCAGGACACCGTATTTAACTTCATGACTCAGTTTTCTCCATTTGTAAAAGAAAAAAGACAATACTCAAAGGGCTGCTATGAAAATTACACATGAACGTCAGAGAGCACTGGCTTAACGCAGTGCCTGGTGTACACGGGATCTATAAATGGCAGCTAGTATCTGTCACCACCAAGCTTCTCGATTATGTTAAAGCATTCTCAGGCTTTTATTAAGTTAAAAATGACTCAAACAGAGAAAAAAGGTCTATTTTAATAAGCCACCTTGCCATACCACTCACAGTGTTGCCCTAGGGATATTTTAGGCTCTGTATGCAAAAATAGGAGTAAATTCAATTCCCCAGTTGTAGGCCCAGCTGGAGATGAGAAACACCTAGAAGAGAAGCCAAGTCAAAATCACTTTAGTGAATCATTCATAAAGTAGAAGATGTTGATGATAACTGAACAGAGCTCAGAGATTAGTTGAAAGGCAGTACGCACATCACTAATGAACTACTTCACCGGAGACCATCCTGAAGTGCGGACGAGAGAGAAAATACTGGAAAAGCTGGAAAGCTTCGGCTCATCAGCAACAGCTGTCAACCAGTTCCCAGGAGGGTCACAAATGCGCACAGGTGTTTACATAATCTCTTGTCCAAGGACCAAGTGTGTTCAGCAATCACTCAAATTACGAGAAGGAACTCAGGAAGGGAGGAACAGCTTAGAACAGGTCCGGCCTGAAGCACAAGGACCTATTTCAAGTCCCGGCCAACATCAAGGTGAGAGTCTGCAGTTCAAGACTAAAAGCCTCTGCCTCCCTTGTTCTTACCAGAATCCCAAGGAAACTCCTGCTCGATCTGACTCACCCCTCCCGTAACCAATTTCAGCTACTACTATCCTTTTTCCAAAGAAAACTATTTTCCAGCATCCATTTCTCCACATGATAGGTTTTAAAGAGGAGGAAACATTGTCACAAATACAACTTTTTCTTATTTTCTTAATCGCATCAATATGTGTCTACCACAGTTTTGTAATTTCAAATGAATTAGGCTACTTTAAGAATACAACAAAAGGACTTTTCTATTTATAGTTTCCTTTGGATTTAGTTATTTCTAAAAACCAGTGTGATTTCACTTGGTGTTTCAAAGAAAAATGAAAGGCCAATTTACTCATCCTGAACATTGATTCTATCTAATGGACCAACTCACAATGTTGAAAACAGATTAAAAAACAAAAAAATCAAATCTTTAACCTACCTTTTCTAAACAACTACATCTCAAATAACTGATGAGGGAAATTTCCTCTTTATAAAAATATCCTACTTAAGAAGGAAGAGAGACTTAAAATATCACCACTTCACAAATGACTAATAAAATAATGAATCTAGGCAACTACTTTCATTGACGAGGCACATCACGAAAGACAGTCAACATCGCCTGACTCCCACGGGCATCTGAGTGGCTCCATCGGTTAAGCATCAGCCTCTTGATTTTGGTTCAAGTCATGATTTCATGGTTTGTGAGTTCAAGCCCCATATTGAGCTCCATGCCGACAATGCTGAGCCCACTTGGGATTCTCCCTCTGCCCCTTTCTCTACCTCTCCCCCACGTGTACACGTGGTCTCTCTCTCTCTCAAAATAAATAAACTTTAAAAAAAAAAAGCATTGCCCAAATACTCCAGTTAGAAGTACACCTTATCACCTATCAAGCAATTTTGAAGGGGAAAAAAAAAAACTGAATCCCATCAAGATCGGATTACCATTTACAGGAAATAAAAACATGTTAAATTAAATCACATTAAATTAAAAGCATTACAACAGGTTACCACTTGTTATAATTCTTAATTATGATGACATTATAAAACAAATATTTCTTGATAAATGTACAGGACATTTCTGCAACTTCTTTGTGATTATCTTCATCTTAAAAGATGAGGAAAGTAAACCAAGTGTTAGCACGTGAACAGATGTATCATTGTGATAAGACAGCAACATTAACAACTTCACACAGGTCTGGAGTTGCTAACGTCAGAAATATTTTCTTTCCTAGTGTTACTAAACTTTTCCTCACTTGGAAAAATACAACAAACAGCTGAGCCAAGAGGCAGCAGTGAGTCCCTGCTTCTGAGAAGATCGCTTTAGGAGAAAATAAGCAAAGGAAAAGCTGGCTCTGGTTCAGCAACCTCAGGGGACGCAGATCAGCGTGATCTGACCCTCAAGTGCACTGGCAACAGATACAATGAGCCAGCTGTTCTCAAGGATCCTGAAACTCTGGGGGTCCACAAGGACCTGTCAGGACCTCCAGGACATCAAAACTGTTTTTATAGCTAATGCTGAGAGGCTGTGTGCAATTTTCGCTGTACTGACATTTGTACTGATGATCGAAAAGCAAGAGTGTGTCAGATTGCTGGCACCTTAGCAGGAAGTAAGGCGGGGGCAGTCCTCTACACTCTAAACTCCGTTGGGGTGGGGCAAGAAATGTCACCTTCACACAAGAAGGTCTTTGGAGCACATCCGTGGCTCAGTCGGTTGAGCATCTGACTTCGGCTCAGATCATGATCTCATGGTTCGTGGGTTCAAGCCCTGCATCGGGCTCTGTGCTGACAACTCAGAGCCTGAAGCCTGCTTCTGATTCTGTGTCTCCCTCTCTCTGCCCCTCCCCCACTTATGCTAGCTCGCTCACGCTCTCTCAAAAATAAATGAATAAGAGCTGGGGAGAGTGAGGGACACAAATCATGAGAGACTATTGAATACTGAAAATGAACCATGGACTGAAGGGGGAGGGGGAAGGAGGGAAGGGGGTGATGGTCATGGTGGGGGGCACTTGTGGGGAGAAGAACTGGGTGTTATATGGAATCCAATTTGAAAATAAACTATTAATAAATAAACTTTGACAGAACAGGAAGTTCGTGTAAGAATTTATGCTACACACTAATGTAGGATGGTTGTCTCCAGGGAAAGACGTTGTGCCAACTGTGTGATATACAAGCAGGGCTGGCAGCTCCCCCCCCCCCCGCCGCAGAGTATCAACCTCATAGGAGATAAGAGTGGCAAGGCAAATTAAGTATTGAAAGTGAGGTATGTGAGAGACTTTATTTTTTTTAAATGAAGAGAGTGAACCTATAGCTTCAAGGAAAACACCCAACATTTTGTTGTCCAGGAAAAAATTCAAGCTTTCAAGCAAAAATTGGATTTTTCCAACAATTACATCTGCACCGGGAACACTGACAGTTTCCTCACTTTCTCATAGATCACAGGTGATTTTAACAAATCTGACTTTTTTTCAAATGGTATCATAAAAGGTGCCAACATTTGGGAGATTGATATAATTCCATGAACCAATATGTTCCAAAACATGTACGAAGATTCAAAGGCCAAAATATACCAATAAAATTAAATGTAACAGAATGACAAAAGTTTGATATGGGTTAAGGCTCCAGTCTGCAACTAAATTGTTAAGAAACTGTCCCTTAAAGAGCTCTGATGTCGTGTCAAAGAGAATGTCCAGGATTAACTAAGAAGATCATCAAAACACTCCTGTCTTCCAACTACAAGTCTGTATGAGACTGGATTTCCTTCACATCTTCCAACCAAACAACAAATCACAGCAGACCAATCCAGAAAGAAAAATCCATCTGTCTTCTACTCAGCAGACACGAAGAGCTGCAGTCAAAAAGAATAAAATACCCAGGAATAAGTGTCATCAACGAGGGGAAAGATCTGTCGCAGAAAGGATGGAAAGATAGTCCACGCTCATGAACTGGAAGACCACTGTTAAAATGTCCACTATACCCAAAGCAATCTACAGATTCAATACAATCTCTATCAAAATTCCAACAGTATTTTTCACAGAAGACAAATACTCCTAAAATTTGTGTGGAATCATGAAAGACCCTAAATAGCCAAAGCAATCTGGAGATAGGAGATCGGGCTGGAGGTATCACAACCCCAGATTTTATACCATACCACAGAGTTACAGTACAGTACATACGGGGGTGCCTGGGTGGCTCAGTCAGTTAAGCGTCCAACTTGGACTCGGGTCATGATCTCACGGTTTGTGAGTTCGAGCCCCGCATCGGGCTCTGGCGCTCTATCCTGACAGCTCAGAGCCTGGAGCCTGCTTCGGATTCTTTGTCTCCCTCTCCCTTTCCCTCTCTCTCTCACTCTCCCTCACTAGTATGTACACGCACACTCTCTCTCTCAAAAATAATCTTTTAAAAAATACCATACCGTCCAGTAATTCCACTGGTTGCTCCAATCTCTTTAGATTACAATTCAGTTGATAAGGGATAAAATGGGGCATATGTGAGGCACCTGGTGGCTCAGTCAGTTAAGCATCCGACTTTGGCTCAGGTCATGAGCTCGTCGTCCATGAGTTCAAGCCCCGGTCAGGCACTGTGCTGACCGCTCAGAACCTGAAGCCTGCTTCGAATTATAGGTCTCCTTCTCTCTCTGCCCCTCCCCCAATCATGCTCTGTCTCTCTCTCTCTCTCTCTCTCTCTCTCTCTCTCTCACCCCCTCAAAAAAAAATTACAAAAAATTGGGGGATATGTTTCATAAAGCTACCTAGTTAGTTCTATTGTAAAGCCAGGGATAAAAACCACCAGCTTAAATACATCTGAAAAGAATCCAGGTGGGTCTCACACCCCCACGTGCATACCAATATTTATAAACAGGTTATAGTAATGAAAATGAGAATAAAAACAAACACCACTGTGGATGTAGAACAGGAAGAGACATTGTGAGAACATACCTTTGTTAAATAATGAAGAAATATTTCCTAAGCAAAACGTAGATGGTGAAAAAAACAGATCTAACTATAACAAAATTAAAGCATCTATTCAATAAAAAATTTCAAAAAAGAAACTAGATAAATGGTGGGGGGGAAAAGCTAAGAGAAGATATTTACACCATTTAAAATCCAACAGACTAACATTTAGAATATACAAAACATTCCTGTAAATTAGGGCAGAAAAGCAGGAAGAAGGCTATAGAAATCTAACAGAAAAAGGGGAAATTTTAAAAAGGCAGGCGGGGCGGGGGGCGCCAAGGTGGCTCAGTCAGTTAAGCCAGCAACTTTGGTTCGGGTCGTGATCTCACGGTTCGTGGGTTGGAGCCCAGGGTAAGGCTTTGTGCTGACAGCTCTGAGCCTGGAGTCTGCCTCAGATTCTGTCTCTCTCTCTGCCTCGCCCCCTCTCATGATCTGCGTTTCTCTCTCAAAAATAAATAAATGTTCAAAAAATTAATAAATAAAGAAAAAGAAGTGAAGAATGTACAAATGCCAATTCACAAAAGGGGAAAGCCACACAGCTAAGAAGCTTACGACAGGATACTCAGCGGCATTAGGAAACAGAATTCCAAATCAGAACAATCATTGATCACCCTGTGCCCAGTTCCCTCCATCTGTTGCATCAGATTGTAAAAACTGAGAAGGTCATAAAATATCAAGTACTAGCAAGAATGTGGGGAACGACAGCTGGCAACCTTGTAAACTGGCACAGCCAGTTTATTAGTACAGATCATAATCTGGCAGAACTTAATGAAGTCAGGCACAAGCCCAAGAGGGTCCTGTGCGGGGAGGGGCCAGGTAGGAGAAACAAGAATGGAACAGGAGATGAAGGGGGAAGATACAGTGAATAAACTGAGAGCCTTAGCATGGACGGATAATGACAGGGGGCCACCAAGGGAGCATTAATTCAAGGCTGCACACCTGTCCTGGCCAGGCAGTCCCCACCACATACATTCCTTCATGGAACCACTAAGTGCTAAGTCCCCGACTACCAGGTGCTGCGCTTGGGCCCTGCCCTCACGGAGTCTACATTCTAGTGAAGGAAACAGTAAAAAGTCAGCAGGGAACACTGTAAGAGGGTGACAAGTGCATTACGGGAAGGAAAACAGGTGACAGTGACAGGAAGCATCAGAACGAGGTGTGACCCTTTTCAGAGGCTTGCTCGACAGAGGCGGGCTCTGAGACCCACGGAAAGAGAACTAACCAGGCATGCAACCAAAGGGGGAGGAGAATCTCTAAGAAGTGCATTTGGGGTCATCAAACACAGCCCCCATACTACGGGTGAGACTCTGTTCTTTTAAATTTTTTTTTTAAAGTTTATTTATTTTGAGAGAGTGCACAAGCGGGGGAGGGGCAGAGAGAGAGGGAGAGAGACAATTCCAATCAGGCTCCACAATGTCAGCGCAGATCCCCATGCAGGGCTAGAACTCACAAACTGTGAGATCGTGACTTGAGCTGAAACCAAGAGTTAGGTGCTCAACCTGCTGAGATACCCAGGTGCCCTACTGGTGAGACTATATTCTAAAGATGACTCTCAGGGACTTGCTGTCACTGAACTCTCGGGAACAACCTTTAAAACTCCTGCTGTATAAAATGTGCACTGCAATCAATGACTACTGTAAGAAGTCAAAATATTTTGATGAAAGAAACCTTTTTAGGAGAAAAAAAAAAAGACACACCAATGTGAATATTCTAGGTCTCTTAAAAATGTTTCTGGGGCACCTTGTGGCTCAGTCGGTTAAGCATCCAACTTCGGCTCACGGTCTGTGGGTTTGAGCCCCGCGTCGGGCTCTGTGCTGACAGCTCAGAGCCTGGAGTGTGCTTCAGATTCTGTGTCTCCCTCTCTCTGCCCCTCCCCTGCTCATACTGTCTCTAGCTCTCAAAAACTAGATAAACATTTAAAAAAATGTTTATGGAAAATTACTAGATCCACAAACATTTCCTTCATTTGATAAACTGAAATAGAGTATTCGTACACCGTTTCCACGGCACGTTGCTAGAAAATGAGGATGAATAGGAAAGTTTGTCCTTAAGGAGCATACTGCAACTTTATAAGATTCAGAATTCTACTTATTTCATATCCTAATTGATTTTGGGGGGATTAAAAGCCAACGTTTATTGCGTATTTCCAACCTGGCAGGTACTGTTCTTTGAGCTTTTCCACACATTTGAGTTGACTGAATACTCAACATGACACTATTACTGTTTCTACCACAGAAAGGAAAAAAACAGAGGTTAAAAAAAAAAAAAAAGAAGAAACGTGCCTGAAGTCAAAGAACTAGCTGGTGACAGAGAGCAGGGATTCAAATGTAGATCTTTCAAACTTCAAAGCCTATTTTCTTAACCACTACCCTTCTACTCCATCTGGCATCTCCTCAGTGGCTTTCAGTGCGGTCCCTGGGTCAGCAGCATCACCGTTACCTGGGAACTTATTAGAAAGGCACATTTTCAGGACCCACCTCCAGACCCACTGAGTCAGAAACCATAAGGGGCGACCTGGTGGCTCAGTTGGTTAAGCATGCATGTCTTGATTTCAGCTCAGGTCAGGATCTCATGGTTCGTGGGATGGAACCCTATATCGGCCTGTGAGCGACAGTATGGAGCCTACTTGAGATTCTCCCCCTTCCTCTCCCTCTCCAAATAAATAAACGTTAGAAAGAAGAATGGAGCCAGCTAGCTCCCCAGGTTTTCACAAGCCCTCCAGGTGAGCACAAGGCACGCTAAGGCTTGAGAACCACTGGTCTAGTTTTCATACCCAGTGTATGCATGTTAAAACAGAAAGGATCACCACAAAACATAAACTTTTGATCCTATTTAAAATGACTCTAAAATCAAAATAATGTTCATTCTTTTTCTCAAGACACAGTAACTCCTCCCCTAACCTGACAAAATGCCAAATCTGTATCCTGATTCAACTGTCTAAAATAAATAAATAAATACATTAAAAGTCTACTCTGATTGGACTTACCAGGAACTGGATTTTAAATTCCAAACACGAAAAACTGCAGAGAGGTCCAAACAGAATCTTCAGAAGCTGAACCAGAAGCTGTCTTAGGAAGGGGACGAAAATGTTTTGAGTAGCAGCAGCAAAAGCTTGTCAAGGCTTGGTCCATGGCTCCATAATCCTTTTTTATCCCTGGCTCAACTCCAGATTTCTACAACATGCCTTCAACAAACTTCCAATTGCCAAAAAAAGAAAAAAATTTATAACCTTCAGGAATATTTGCATTCTCAAGATTCAAAGTGCTTTACATAAACGTATAGAGGCACCCTCTTCCAAACAGGTTTTTATCATGAATCAAGCTAATCGGAGATTTTCACCATGTACACTAGTGCAAACAGTGTTCATGTGTTTCCATCCACTTACCTAGCCTGCCCTTTATCACATCCTGATCCTTCTCTTTTCAAAGGAATATCTAGACCAGGAGCCTTCTGTCCTACCCCAACTCAAGTCCTCAGTTCGAGTGATACAGTAAATTATTTAAATGTATGTGTGTGTGTGCGCCCCTGCACGCGCGCAGGCTTAAGTTTGCTGATTTCTACAGACTCCTTTTATTCAAGGGAGTGGAAGACAGTATCAGAAGTATATACAGATTCAAGCACCTACCATAATATGAGAACTGACTATATGCCTAAAAACTCTTGTAAAGCTTTTCGCTTACATGCTCAAATTACTAATTTTCTGAAGTTCAGGATTCTACTTAAAACATTAAAACCATAAATTTGAAGACTAAAGACTTAGCTAGCCGACGTATGTACCATGGGACAGCTCTAAACCTGACGTAAGATGCACACGGACTTGATTGAAGTCAAAGGTGCAGAGAGCTCTGGGAAGCCCCCACTCAGGCTGTTTGTAATCTGCCAGCTACTTAAACCACCCACCTTTCCACGCCCACGCTCACTCAAGGGCTGGCAGCACTGGAGGGGCTACCATCCTAGAAGGAATGACACCTAGGTCTTTTCCCCCTCCCAAAGCACCATCCAATCCCCTGAGAATCCCAGCTGGTTCCAAGAAACAAATGACCAAAGCCCTTCTCACCACAGTTCATTGGCACTGAAACACACCAACCACCTACAGACCTTCCTGTTTAAGTACTTATCCTGCCTTTTAAAAGGCCAATGCTTTCTACATCTTCCAAAATGCAATCATCCTAACCAGTCCTTCTCCAGTAACACTGCCATTTCTATACGTAAAACTGGCACCCCTTATGAAAGCAATAGCTAGGTTTTCTCACTCCCCGTCTATAACAATCCATAACAGCAATTAATCAGTAACAAACAAACCTGTTAGCTTCTACAATCGAGGGAGAATACTCCTTTATGTGAAGTAAGCTGATAATAATGCTCTTGTAAAAGAAGAGATTAGGTGAGCATTCAAGAAAGGAAAACCAAAAGTGTTTTATTTTATGTGCCTGGAAAAAAAATTTATAATCTAAGAATTTGCTCATATTCAAGATTTGAATAATCTTGGGCGCCTCGGTGGCTCAGTTGGTTAAGCATTCGGCTTCAGCTCAGGCCATGATATCATGGTTCCTGAGTTTGAGCCCCGCGTCAAGCTCTGTGCTGACAGCTAGCTCAGAGCCTGGAGCCTGCTTCAGATTCTGTGTCTCCCTCTCTCTCTCTGACCCTCCCCTGTTCATGCTGTCTCTCCCTCTCTCTCAAAAATAAATAAAACATTAAAAAAATTTTTTTAAAACACAGCCGTAAAGAAAAAGTGCAAGTATACATAAAAAGGACCAAAAATCCACACTCTGATGGTTTTTTGGTTCCTGATCACGGAGAATCAGAGAGGTTTTTAGAAGTTCTTTCTAAAATTACTAACAGTATCCTTCATTTTAAGTTAAGCTGCCGTTTCCTTCCAAATAATCTCACTGAATAAAACTGACTTAAGGCACTCATTGCAATTATCTCTGAACTGCCATTACAACAGGAACTGTCACACTACATGTGTATATTTGTCAGTGAACGCTCAGAAGGGGGTAAAAAATCTGAACTCTCCATGAAGAAGCACCCAGTGCACCACCTAGTGGAAGTTGTGTAACATTGTTTAAATTAATTCTTTTTAAAAGGACAGAAATCCTAGATAAGAATACAACAAATACTATATATACAAACAGCCTAAATCTCTTTGGTTCCCACTTGGCAAGAGGGTTGTATTCAGGAGAAAAGAGGGCTCATTTTCTGTACAAACTAACAGACTGATAAAGGTTTCTTAGTGGAAATTTTTGCTTGGGTGCCAGAAATTTTGACAGGGGACTAAAAATTAAGACGTTATTGCGAAAAAAAATAGAATCACAGGCAGACTGATTAGGAATCCCTTACACAAGCCCTATAATCCTACAAGGATAACCTATCAAAATATACATGTTGCATGCAACAGATACATCTGCCATGTAAAGAGACAACTTCATGGTTAGAACAGTTCCATTCATTAATTCATAAAACATTTCCATGTTCCTTCTGACTAAATTTAACATAACCAAGCAATTCCCTAAGGTTCCCCAAGCCTTGACATCATTCAAAAGGTTCCTCCGAACTATCCATCTAAGCCTGCCCTCCATTAACCTCCAAACTTACATTTTCAATTTTTCCACTAAATTTATAGCAAACCTTTCACAAAAAGAAGTCATAAGTCATGACCAAAATGCATCATGCTTCATTTTCATTTGCCGTATGCACATAAATTATTTCAGTTCAATTCAAAACACAGTACTGAAGTCCACTGCTAAGATACAGATGCAAACATAAATAGGTTATGGTTCTCTAATTTGGAAAACCTCCCAAAATTCAAAATAAAGGTTTTTCACATAACACCACTAGGAATGTTTTGCCTGTATGAAAAATTACCTTCCTCATGTGATTTAAACTATCTTAGCAACCTCGAGGAGAAAGAAAAAAAATAAACCTAAGAGATAATATTTCTTCACTTGGAAATAACCACCTTCATCTGTGACTCTTGTTCACATGATCAAATCGGTATGCAGACGCTTGCTTGAGGGTGGGAACGTTAGTAGATCCTGGATGAAAGCCATTGCAGGTATAAAATAAAGTAGGCATCAGGTGACCTGGAAGAGAAGTCTCTTCATCTCTAGGGCTCTCATTTAGGTACTTGTAAAATGGGCGTGATATGCATTACCAGCCTCTGAATGGAAGGATTACAAAACTGATAGAGTCTATGAAAGTCTCATTAAAAGACCTAAATGGAAATACAGGTATCTCTCATTTTTCACAAACACAAGTACCACTACTTTGCTTTTACGGAAGACCTACTTAGCTACCTGAAAGAAATCCAATAGAGGATTTTCCCTTTTTCTTTCTTAATGTAAAAGCGAAAATAGCGTTCAGTGTTTTGTTTTGCATCAGCTGGTGTTGAGGCAGCACACATCCCAAGCACTGGAAGGGGCTCTGCCTAGCTCCCTCCCTGGGAACGGCACTCAGCATCTAGCATCAAGCTGCCGCAGCCTTGACCTGTCTCTGAGCATCTGTGCTGTATCTTGACTTATTTTATGCATCCATTAGCAAAATGTGTCCTAAGGTATCAGAAAAGCCTAAGAGGGCTTTTTGGGGGGATCTGGAACCCTAAAATGTTTCCCATAGAAGTAGTAAGTGATGTTTTGCAGCCCGTCAGCTCAGAAAAGGTTTCATAGAAACACTCTGTTTTTAGATGGGGGGGGGGGGCGGGGGATCTGGACTGATTTGTGGAACTGGAGTGCACCTGGAAGGGGAGAACACAGCTCCAAGAGTTCTCACTGTGCCATTACCACCTACACCTGTGACCTTCACCATTTCACTTGTTACCAAATAGTGAATGAGAAAAGGGTATTAAGCAAGTCCAAGAAAAGGTAATAACGATTCAAAGTGCAATCCATGTAACGAATTGCCTGGCTTGTTGTGCAAAATATTACTGGAGTACCAAGCAGGTGCATCCCTAAAAGCTAAAAACCAGAGATGGTTTTTAGAGAAGCTTTTTTTTTCTATTTGAATGCTAATGTATAAAAAATTAGAAGAAAAAAGAATCCCAATTCTACTCCCACCCATGACAAAGTGACAGAAACAAGGTCCCACCCCCACAAGCCTTTAAACCTGGGCAGGCATTTCTCGTGAACATTCCTCCGCCTCACTCCCATCACACCGTTCCCCACTTCAGCCCAGACAAAGGTGAGTCACACTGCTGGGTCTACTTGTCACTTCAGGAAAAGTCCCCAAACAAGTTCACGTTAAAGACTGTTTTTAATTTAAAAAATAATAAATAGTAAGTGAACAGTATTCATGTGAAAGTGGCCCTGCAATGCGCCTGTGTCAAGAAATATGTAATTAACAATCCCCAAGACACCTTTCTCGCTTAAAAAAAAAAAGCCACTCAGCTTATCGCTACTTGTTATTAGATCCTATTTCCTCGCGAGCCTGACTCTGACTCAACTCCGCAGCTTTTCTCCACCTGCGAGTCCTCGCGCCCTCCGTTGGGCCCAGCCGCCTCAGGCCGAGTCCCCAAGGGGTCCCACCCGCTACTGCCCTCCTTCCCCCTCCCGGTCGCCCGCCCGACCCCGCCCCCACCTCCCTGCAAGGTGTCGCCGCCGCCGCGGGCTCCTGGGAGGAGGCGCCTCGAGGCCGGCGGGAGGCTCCGGGTGACGCGGCCCGGCTTTGCCCGGCCGCCGCCCGCGGGAGCAGCAAGGGGAACAGACCCCACCGCCCGTGCCGCACCGGTGCTCCGATAAGGCGCCGCAGCCCCGGCGCCCCATTACCTGCTCTGGGCAGCCGCGGCCGGCGGGAGGCGCGATCGCTCTGGCCCCTGCAGCCCCGGGTCGGGAGACAAGGAGGCAGCGACCGCAGCCGCCGCAAAGGACAATCAGGAGGCAGCGGGTTCGGCACCGCTTCGGCGGGCGCAGAACGCTCGAGCCCAACGGGAGCCCGGCCCCCACCACCAGCCGGGAGAGTAACCGACTTGGCCCCCTCCCTCGGAAGGGCGGGGCCACGGCCGGAGGGGCGGGCAGGGGCGGGGCCGTTCCTCCCGCGGGGCGGGAGCTCCTCAGACGCTTCGTAAGACGCGCCTGTTTATAGGCTGTGACTGAGGTAGGCGTCTCGCACTTGAAGACAGCCTCGGCAGCAGACTTCTCTTATTGGTCGGTAAGAGAAAACAAAGCGGAGCTCTGATTGGTGAGAGCTCTGTAGCTCCTCTCCCTCTCCCCTCAATCATCGGAAGCTCCGCCCCTACCCGCTCGGTTCCCAGGTGGCTACAGGACGGGTTGTCATATAGACCCTTAAACCTCTCCTAAGCGAAGAATCCCAGATACCCCGGCTTCGCCAGATGTGGGAGGTTCTTTGATTCCAGAATGAACTTGATGAATAACAGCTAACGTTTAACATGGATTTAGCTTGGATTTAGAGAGCTCTCCTGGGTATTTTTTAAATGCTGCATAAGATTCAAAGGGATATTGTCTGTCCTAAGCGAAGAAAAGACATAAAATGATTTCGCTCCTGGCAAAATTATACGTAACTTTTGTTTTACCTGTGTATGAGCCATATATTACCTAGAAATATATTTTAAGTAGAAAATGAGTAAAGCGCAAAGAATGGTAAAGCAAATTTTTGGGGTGTCCAAGGGACTACTGCTTTCACGATAGAAAAAATATATAATAATACAGGCAACATATGATGGTCATCAAAACAATATGAATTGGTATCAGCCCCTTCTAAGAACTTTACAAGAATCACCAAGTATCACTGAGGCTCACCCATGCTTTTTCCTGAGTACATGCTACTTACACATAATGTAGAATGCATCACACTCAAAAGATTTATAGGAAAACTCCCTGACAGGAAGAATTTAGAATCCAAAGGACAAAATAAATAAAGCATTTACAAAAACAAAAACACAAAGTATACGGAAAGAAATTCAGAAGATATAAATTCAAAAACTCAGCCAATACAGGGAATTACAAAAAGAAAGGAATGTGACAGAACTTGAAGATGTGACTTAGACTTTGGAAATTGAAAGTTGAGGGAGGAGGAGAGAGAGAATGATCAATGACCTGTAGTTAAAGTAATTGGAGCTCTCAGACCAGAATAGGCCGGCCCTGTGTTATCCTAGCCAGGTTAGAAGGGAGTGAAGCACACCTGGGGGTCACAGTCCCTGAACTCTCTGGCTGCCTTACTCCCTCAACTCTCTCTGCCTATTTGTGCTTCTTGTCATTTCCATGAGGTTCTGAAATAGGCTGTTTGAAATAAAGCCTTTGCCCCAGCAACTCCATGAAATTATATAGTAGTGAAAAAAAAAAAAAGGAAGCTGACAAAATTCAAGCCTAAGGAAGGAAAGAAATGTTAAGGTAAAACATGGACAAGAGACTCAATACAAAGAATGGGCAAATCCCCTTTTTTCTCTTTTTTCCTGAGAATACGATAAGACTCTTTGGAGGACAGAAACTTCATTGCCTAACAAATTTTTTATAGAACCTTTGTAGTAAATAGAATCCTACACAATTGTCTGAAAATAGGTGTCCCAGCATACTCTGAGCAAGTAACTTACTGTTAAGATTTAATTATGTTTAAATATGTAAGAAAAAAAGAACTTAGCACTGCCTACTATGAACAAATTGGCAAGAAAACACTCCAAAAGGTTTTCCCACAACAATGCCTAGAATTCCACTAAACATCCATTCTTTGGGATTAAGTAATTTATATCAAAAATTATTCTTTTATAGGCCACCTGGGTGGTTCAGTCTGTTGAGCTTCTGACGTCAGCTCAGGTCATGACCTCATAATTCATGAATTCGAACCCCCACATCGGGCTCACTGCTGTCAGCCTGTCAGCACATACCCATTTTGGACTCTCTGTCCCCTTCTCTCTCTGCCTCTTGCCCGCTTATGCTCTCTCTCTCAAAAAAAAAAAAAAAAAAACTACCACATTAAAAATTAGTTCTTGTATTCATTTACTCAACAAACATGTAATAATATTAATCATCAAGTTCTAGTTCCTTCAGTGTACTGGGCACTCTACTAAGTATTGCCTTGAACAAGGCAGTCTAGGAGCTATTTATTAGTAAAAGAAAGACAATGAACAAGCAAACAAATGCACTTATAGAAGGGGATAAAGGCAAAGAAGAAAGGAGCGACTCAAGGGATAGAGGTGCTCCTTGAATTTGGGAAGGGAGAGAGAAATACTCTAAGATTTGAGCTGCTATTTAAATCAGACAACACCAGCTCTACAGAGCTCCGGGGCAATGGTGTTTCTAGAGAGGAGACAGCAAGAGCCAAGGTCCTAAAGGAGGAAGAAAAGCGATGTTGTAGGAATAGAGAGAAGACCAGTGTGGTTAGACTGGCACAGTGGTCCCGTATAGTTGTATGCCCCTACGTTGTAGGCGATGATAGAAGTTTGTACTTTATCACAGATTCCTGATAGGGTAACACTAAGTTACTAATGTTGGAATAAAATCATGATTTTTTTTCCTTTTTCAGGATCACCAAAGAAGTGGACATTTACTCACCAAGCCAGCCTATCAGGTACAGATCTAGAAAGAACCTACTATTTTGCAGGGATAGGCTGGATGTGGGAATGTAATAATGAGTACAATACCAACCCAGGTGGATCTACAGACAAATTGTTACTGCACAAGTGATAAGGAAATCAAGGGTGCTTTGGGAACACTTGAGAAGGAGCCAAGGAGATCCTCCTGAAAGAAATGAGGAATTACTGACTCAGTAGAGAGTCATTCCAGTGAAAGGCTAGTAGGTTCTAGATCCAAGGAGCAACAACAAAGGGACACTGGGCCAAAAGAAGGAAATCTAAGGCAAAGCCTTAGAAAGCATTGCATAAAAAATCAACTTTCCCCGCATCGCAAGCGTGCCTAGCATGGATGGCCCAGAATGTGGATACAAAAATCCAATCAGAAGCAGCATTCTGAAAGCATAAGAGCTGAGCAAAGCATGAGAAGAAACAGACTTGTTTCACATTATCTCCTTCGTTTTTTCAACAAAAGTCATTACAAACAGCGCACACGCCCTTATAACTATGAGATTTCTTTTAGAATAGTAATGAGTTAACAGTATTAATCCTATTTGTCCAGAATTAGGACAGAGCTGAAGCCCTTGGAGTTAGAGATCTGTTCTACTAGTTCAGGCCTTTCCCCATGCTTCTCAGCACGGCTCTCTCTTTACTGGTTGAATTCACACCATTACGAGGTATCTATAAGAAAAGAGAGTACCCCCTTACACACACACACACACACACACACACACACCCGTGCACTGTGGAGGGCCAATCAGAGGAAATGCTGAGAATGTCAAAGTATCTTGGTGCATCCAGCTGGCAATGGCAGGTGAATCAAAAGACGCAGCAACTAAATAAATTACAAAGTAAATAAAAACTGCAACCACTAAAATGTTATCTCTGTGCCCTAGTAATATAGTTCAAAAATCAATGCTTAAGAGAGAGGGATAACATAGACTCTAAGGGCAAAGATAAGTCAGTCATGCCTTGAAAGACAAAAGGAACTTGGCTGTAGTTTTCTCTATCTTCAAACCGGCCTCTTTCTACTCTCCTATTCTTCTCTAGGAAACAGCTTTCCCAGCTCCTAAAGTCCAGGAGTCAAAGTAAAGCCGCTCTAGTGCTCCCCAGCCCCCAACCTAATCATCTACCTTGACACAATCCCAAAGTCTGTGAAGAGAAACTACGAGTGGCTATGCCTGGTCCATGTCCACTCTACCCCACCACCTGTCATCATGGAGGTGTGGGGAGGAGTGGGGAGCGTGGGGGCTGCCAACATGGCTGCCAGAGCCCATCTCTGTTGATGGCCAGTGGCTTCCCAGAGAATAGGCACTAGACAGATTGCCAGATAGGCATGCATCATGCACCCGCCCACCCAACGTTTTGTGGAGTCGGTGGGGCTCCATTTTCTATTCAGTGAAAGCCATTGACTGTCCTTTCACACTAAGATGAAGGCCCCGAGCCCAAGAGCAAAGTCTTCAATGGTGATTGCCCACTTTCTCGAAATCTCTTTATTTCTGTTGGCTTCCAGATACCAAGTACCCTTGTGTCTTCCACTTTCAAGCTGCCATTCCCATTTAAGTCTTGTACTAATTCCCAATTTCCCTGTGTGAAGTATACCTCTTGACACTGCTTTAGCTAAAGAGCAAAAGCACCTGCCCAGTTGGTATCAGTGAACAGCACTCTGGGCTCAGCTGAGACCCGCACATAGAACAAGCAGGACCAATGAAACGGTACAGGCAGAAGGTGGACCTTCACCTGCCACTGTTCCTTCGACACTTACTCAGATGAACATGCGGGCTGTCCCATAACTTCTCTGATGGCTTTTAGATAATAAAAACCCTTTGATCAGATTAAGCCATAAAATATAGTTTTCACTCAGAAATTTTAATATGAATGCCATACACTTTGATCAACACTTCAAGCTTCCCTCCACTCCCCCAGCCAGGGTCCCAGACAGGCTGGGTCTTCCCAGGGAGGGGAAAAGGAACTGCCTCCAAATTCACAAAGTAAGGAGACCAGAGTACTCCAAAGAGCCCACATTCATGCTCAGCTTTTCCTGCTGCAGGGAGATGTCCCTCTGGACCTGGCCAATGACCACACAGAGCACTTCCCCTCTTGGGTGCTTTCCAACAATCTTAGAGACCTGAGCTTAAAACACCTGACTTCGCCTCTCCTGTCCTGGTCAATGCCATTTTCTCTGCCGCCACTTCCCATGCCCTCCCCCCTTAGTTTCTGGTTCCTGGAAGGCTACTTTCTACCAATTCTCCTCTTGGTCACCTCTTCAGGTGTTGTTCTTGGGCAGGACGTACACATCTCCAGCACAGCTCTCTCACAAATGGCTCTCCTCCAGTCCTCGAGAAACATCCATGTGTACTTTACTCCCACCGACACAGATACCAGAGCACAGCAGACTCTCAGAGCACACGGGTCTTCTTCCCTGCTCTCTCTGAACTAATGCCTCAAGCGAACGCCTTCAGTCTCTCCATTTTGGATACCTCAGGCAAAAGCCAGGGAGCCCAAGAACCAGAGAACACACACCCAGGTGCCATGGTGGTCCCCCCTGGGGTCCTACTAGGGAGGGTCCTCCCTGCCCTCCTCAGGGAAATCAAGGAGGAAGACCTAGGAGCAGAGGTTAGGTGGGACTCAGCACTGCTTTGTTTGAAGAAAACTTCCTCATAGATCCTACCTCGACCCCACTTCCACTGTCTTTTTATGATCCTGTTTTCAGTGAGGGATTTTTAAGAGTCAGCAAGGAGCTGAGGTATTTCCTTTGAGATTTGCTTCCTGTTCTGGCAAGTTTAGAAGTTTACACCTATAGGGACGCCTGGGTGGCTCAGTTGGGTGAGCATCTGACTTCGGCTCAGGTCATGATATCACAGTTCATGGGTTCGAGCCCCGCATTGACAGCTAGCTGTCAGCACAGAGCCTGGAGCCTGCTTCAGATTCTGTGTCTCCCTCCCTCTCTCTGACCCTCCCCTGCTCAAACTCTGTCTCTCTCTCAAAAATAAATAAACATTTAAAAAAGGAAGAAGTTGGGGTGCCTGGGTGGTTCATTCAGTTAAACGTCTGGCTTCAGCTCAGGTCATGATCTCATGGTTCGTGGGTTTGAGCCTCACATAGGGCTGTGTGCTGACAGCTAGCTCAGAACCTGGAGCCTGTTTCAGATTCTGTGTCTCCCTCTCTCTCTGATCCTCCCCTGCTCGTGCTGTCTCTCTCTGTCTCTCAAAAATAAATAAAAAACAGAAAAAATTAAAAAAAATAAGTTTACACCTATTGTACCTTGGTGCCTGAGTAAAAAATTTACTTTTACATTGTTGTCATACTCAGGTCAACCTGTAAAAACTGCGTTTGTTAATTAACACCAAGGATGTAGGGCTAAGAAAACTTGTTCTCTAAAATCACAGACGGTGGGAAACTTAGTTGAGTATCAGTGAGAATGGAACCCTTGCTCTTGCCTGGATGATGGGAGTCTGTGGGTCATTTTGACACAAGAAGCAGCCTTGATTTTCGGCTGAAGTGCAGACCTTCAGGTAAAGGATTTGGAGACACAGCATTCCACATTAATCCAAGGAAACAGGACTCCGAGTATGCCTTTCAGCCCAGACCTGATGTTACTACAAATATCACTAAATATTTATAAACTATTACTCACAGCTCTGCTCTGCTTCGAGACCATCAGAACACTCTTTTGTTCAAATCCTACCTCACTCCACCTTTCCCACTCAACGTGCAATAACCTTGTCTCCTCCTTGTTTGGTGAGGCCCTCCCGGGGTGCCTTGGAGCACCCTGTCCTGTTACAAGTTCATCGACCTGAGTAAGTCTGACTTCGGGTTTGTCTCCAGTGGTGTGCGACTGTTGGGTTTTATCATGAATGATCAGTTCTTCCAGATCAAGTTACTAGTTCTCTGTCTTCATACCTGCATCTCCTTTTACTGCACCAAGTCACACAACGTCACTGCCACCAGTGTCCCATCCCCAAAGTCATCCAGAATCCTGCAACTGCAATTGTATAACACTCAACATACCATAAACATATGTGGATGTGGAAACAGTAACGTCTACAGGCTGGCAAAAAGAGAAATTATTAAAGGATATCAAAATCAACTGAGGACTTTTTCAAATTACACGAGCCCTGAGAAATTGATACAACCCTTCGTACTGTCCTCTCCCCAGATATACATAATTGACTAACACATTAGAGCAGAGATCCTGTTAACAAGGGAAGAGTATGTTCATGGGAGGAGGTTAAGAAACTCTGCTTTATCCCTCACTAATCTCTTAGCCCCACAATCAAAATTCTAAGTCAATAAGCTTGAGGGAATATTTTTTCTCTTCACTTAAAATACTGGCTTGTTGTTGCTTATAAATGAAAGAAACGGTCCCCGTGATGCCAGGGGCTTTGTCTGACTCATTCACCATGGTACCCAGGAGCGGCTTCTCCCAGGTCTGGCACACAGTAAGTCATAAATTTAGGTTAACTTCAAAATGGGAGAGGTTTTTTTTTTTAATGTTTTACTTATTTTTGAGAGAGAGAGAAACAACATGAGCAGGGGAGGGGCAGAGAGAGAGGGAGACACAGAATCTGAACACAGGCTCCAGGCTCTGAGCTAGCCGTCAGCACAGAGCCCGACCTGGGGCTCAAACCCACGAACCGTGAGATCATGACCTGAGCCGAAGCCGGACGCTTAACCGACTGAGCCACCTAGACGCCCAAAATGGGAGAGTTTTGCACCCACCAGTTGTACCAAGACAAGCAACCCTTATCTACACTGTTAGCACTGACAGGGCCCTATTCTATTCATATTTACTTGGTAATGCTTCAAGATTGGTTTCCGATGCAAACAGGCTCTGTGCTCCCTGTTTGTGCTCTGTGTCTCCCTCAAAAATAAATAAACATTAAAACAAATTTTTAAGTGTCTAAAGAGAAATGCATAGTCTCTAGAAGATTACAGAATTCCAATTTGTACATTTGGCTGCCCCTACAAGGATTTCTGTGTATAAAATGAGAGCCACTTAATAACTCTGAGGAGTAGGGGGTGAGGAGTGACAACAGGGTATTTGGGGTATCTGCTGATTACCAGTGATCCGATGAAAACCTTTCTACAAACCTGTATGCAGGCCTCAGCATAGTATATGACCATATGTGTTAGAGTAAACCAAGACCTCTGGATGATGGGACTTATCAATATAATATGAATCATGATAATGATTCATGCTAGTGTGCTAACTTAGGGGCCTCCGCCTGTGATCTATTCTCCAGTTGTTCAAACCAGATGTGCCCTGTGATGTATTTGATGCTATAGATATAGATAAAAATAAAGATACAGATGCAGATATCTGTACGGGTTTCAATAAAGGTATAGGTAGAGATATAGATAGATAGATAGATAGATAGACAGACAGACATAAATCACTTAAAATTTCTCATACTAAACCAAATAAGCCTCCATCTGCCCATGTCTGTAAATTTGAAGGAGTTGGAGTAGTTTTAGAACATTCTCCATACCCGTGACATTTGAAGTTAGGATAAGAAAAGCAGTTTTTCTTAAATTGCATTTAGCATTAAAAAAAAGATCAAAGACCTTTGTGCCGTGATTATAAAATGAGAGCAATTATAACTACCAAAGAATCCATCTTGTCACTATTTAGTCAGCTTCCCAAAGAACAAAGAACATCTACACTTTGTAACACGTATGATCAGAGTGAGCACTTTGCATTCAGAAGGGCGTTGATATCAAAGTCGAGGAAAAAATACCCTTATACTGAAATGAGTTATTCAGCACTTATATTTAATTAATCTCAGTCATCTTTGTACTTACCTTGTTGAGCTCACAAGGGAACGTCACAAGCAAAACTGCTCTCATGCTATTAGGTTCCTGAGAAACGACACCATCATTCATTAATTAGTGCTGACCTGGAAAGCAGAAGCTCCCTCCTCTCACCGCTTAAAACCTGAGTAACTCTTCATTGTGCAAAGGAAATTAAGAAGCATATAAAGAGGAGCAGTAGCAAGATAGAAAGCCGTAAGGGACACCTGGCTGGCTCAGTCAGTAGGCATGTGACTCTTGATCTCAGAGTGGTGGGTTCCAGCCCTACACTGGGGGTAGAGATTACTCAAAAAAAGTTAAGAGGCACCTGGGTGGCTTAGTCGATTGAGCATCTGACTTCAGCTCAGGGGGTGATGTCAAGGTTTGTGGGTTCAGTTGGGTTTGCTGCTGTCAGCGCAGAGCCTGCTTCAGACCCTCTGTTCCCCTCTCTCTGCCCCTCCCCAACGTGTGTGTGTGTGTGTGTGTGTGTGTGTGTGTGTGTGTGTTCGCTCGCGCGCTCTCTCTCTCAAAAACAAACTTTTAAAAAAAATTTTAATTGAGAGGTGCCTGGGTGACTCAGTCGGTTAAGCATCCGACTTCCGCTCAGGTCAGGGTCTCACAGTTCATGGGTATGAGCCCCGAGTCAGGCTCTGTGCTGACAACTCAGAGCCTGAAGCCTGCTTCAGATTCTGTTTCCATCTCTCTTTGCCTCTGCCCTGCTTGTGCACTCGCTCGCTCGCTCTCTCTCTCTCTCTCAAAAATTAATTTTAAAAAAGTTTTTAAAAAATTTTTTAAAAAGGGACACCTGGGTGGCTCAGTCCGTTAAACACCAACTTCAGCTCAGGTCATGATCTCACGGTTCATGGGTCCGAGCCCCGCATCAGGCTCTGTGCTCCCTGTTGGTGCTCTGTGTTGAGCCCCGCATCAGGCTCTGTGCTCCCTGTTTGTGCTCTGTGTCTCCCTCAAAAATAAATAAACATTAAAACAAATTTTTAAGTGTCTAAAGAGAAATGCATAGTCTCTAGAAGATTACAGAATTCCAATTTGTACATTTGCAAACCCCAGCTCAACTCCAGCATAACATGGATTATACAAACAAATGAACATGGAATCTAGAAAGAAATAGAAGAAAATAAGGCAGATACTGCATGAATGGGATTAATGGCACCAATTTTTTGCAGTAGGTTTAGTCAAAGACGCGGTGTTAAGGGAGTTTTTTCCAGTTCCCACGTATTTCATTAAAGGCAGTGAATTTAGAACAAAGTCCAGATGATTCTGAGAAAGTGAACAAATTGTTGAAGTATCTCCAAAGGAGAGGATTATAGAATAATATTAGAGCCCTGAATGTCAATCCCAATTTAGACACTAAAGCTGCTGGTGTGACCTTTGACAGCTCATGTATCTTTCTAAGGCTATTTCCAGCCTACTAATATGTGTAGTTATTAATCCATCCAAGAAGTCATGTTGGGGGTGAGCACAAATTTTGTAAAAATGTTGGATTTGTTGTCAGCCAACATTTCAAAATCAGGAGATGCCAGTTTCTATTTTTTAAAAAAGGAAGCTACGGCAAGGCTGGCCCACACTCCCCCAGAGAAACAATTGCCAAGAACAGAGACCTTGACCCCTGCAAGGCTGCCATGTGCTTTGCAATCTGCCATGGACCACGTTCCACCTGCTTCACTCTTACTTTCTGCTGCTTATTGACCTCCGGAGTTACTTGAGTTTACATCTCCCAAAATGGGTAATTTTTAAGGGCATGTTATTGTCGTCGTTGTTGAAAGCTATTGGAACCATTATAAGTTAATATAATATTAAAATACATGTTATAGGGAGAAAAGACAGATCTCTCCTACAGAAGAATTCCAAATAATATAAATAGATACTCCACCCTCAAGGAGAGGCATATGCCTCACATTCTTCAGGTGTTGGCTGTGTATAATGATTTCCTTCCAAAGAGTTCAGTAAGAAAAGGGAAGGAAGAAAGAGTTTCTCTACAACCGAGAAACCTGATAATACTACCCTGTCCAGGTGATGAAGGACGACATCAACAGTGACGATAATTCCGGTTGACCTTATGTACAGTCTTCCTCCCCAAGCCCATAACCCTAGTCAAATCATGAGAAAAACATCAGACAAATCCGGTAGAGGGACATTCTACAAAATATTTGACTGGTACCCTTCAAAGCTGTCAAGGTCATCAAAAACAAGACAAGTCTGAGACTATCACAACCCAGAGGAAGCTAAGGAGATATAACAAGTAAATGTAATATGGTAGCCTACATGGAACCTTGGCCCAGAAAAAGGATATCATGTACAAACTAAGGAAATGTATAGATATTGGTTCATTAATTGTAACAAATGTACCATATTAATGTAAGATGTTCATAGAGGGGGAAACTATGTACAGGACTATGTATATAGGAACTCTCTGTACTTTCTTTGTAATTTTTCTATAAATCTTGGAAGTATTCTATGGGGCACCTGGGTGGCTCAGTCGGTTATGTGTCTGACTTCAGCTCAGGTCATGATTTCACAGTTTGTGGGTCCAGGCCCCGCGTCGGGCTCTGTGCCAACAGCTCAGAGCCTGGAGCCTGTCTTCCAATTCCGTGTCTCCCTCTCTCTTTGACCCTCCCCTGCTCACACTGTCTCTCTCTCTCAAAAAGACATACTAACATTAAAAAAAATTTTTAATCTAGAAATGTTCTAAAAACCATTAACTTTAAAAATATTTTATATATGTGCATGCATGTGTATATACATGTACAGAAGGACAGTGAAGTAGCTCAAGGGATTGGTGGAAGACTTGGACATGCAAGGCTGGGAAGGAAAGACCAGGTTTGCTGCAGTGTTTTCTCTCCAGCACCACCTTTAGTGTGACTCAGCTCTGTCATGCCGCAGGCACTGCGTTTCTCAGTCCCACATCTCACATCCCTCAAAGGAAGCCCACTGCTTCGGCCTGGGTAGGAATCAAAGTCTGGATCTAGTCATTCTACCCAGGGTTTGGCTCAGTGTCAGAATCATGACTGCCATCCACATGCCTGTGTATTAGTGACCATTCTCATAAAAGGAGGAAGAGCTGGGAGCCAGACAGGCCCCTCTCAGGTCTGCAATTCTGTGGAAGATGGTGAAAGAGAAGAAGCTTAGCCGGGGGCGCCTGGGTAGCTCAGTCGGCTACGCATCCCACTTCAGCTCAGGTCATAATCTCACGGTTCGTGAGTTTGAGCTCCACATCATCAAGCTCTCTGCTGTCCGCACAGAGGCTGCTTCAGGTCCTTTATGTCCCCTTTCCCTCCCCCACTCATGTTCACTCTCTCACTCTCTCAAAAATAAACATTTAAAAAATTGTTTAACTTTAAAATAAAAAAAAAGCTTAGCCAAAAAGTCAACATCCTAAAACAAAAGGCTCCATATTTCACAAGGGCACAGCATCGTGGCCATTGACATTTGCCATTTATACCTACTAAAAACCCTTCAGTGGCAATTGCAAAATTTTTATAAAATGAAGATTTAGGGGCACCTGGGTGGCTCAGTCGGTTAAGCGTCCAGCTTTGGCTCAGGTCATGATCTCACGGTTCGTGGGTTCAAGCCCCGCGTCGGGCTCTGTGCTGACGGCTAGCTCAGAGCCTGGAGCCTGCTTCAGATTCTGTGTCTCCCTCTCTCTCTGACCCTCCCCCTGCTTATGCTGTCTCTCTCTCTCTCTCTAAAATAAATAAAGACAGTAAAAATAAAAAAATAAAAAAATGGAGATTTATAACAATTGTTTTCTGCAAAAATTGATTTGATCCGCAAGTACTCAAGTTAGTTCTCCTGACTTCTAACCACAATTCCTTTTACTTTTTAAAACTTGTCATAGAGGAAAGTCTATGAGTATGCACAGTAATGGAAACCAGAGACGTTGATGCACTGATACAGTGGAAGGGAGACCAGTCCACCACAGACCAGCTAGGCGGTCCACAGAATAACTAGTGAGTAAACGGTCACTGCCCTCAAACCAGCTCATGTAGTTGGTGCCATGGCACGAATTCGGAAGACACCCTTCCACAAGAGACTTTTCCATTTGTTGGAAAATGATCATAATGTCTGCGTTTGTTAGAACCAGACTGCTCACTGACACCTGCCAGGAATTTGTGGAAATGCAAATGCAAATGAATTGTACCTATGATGTGACCTCAGGAGCCTGTGTACTGTACAAGCTGCACAGCCATATGCTGTCACTCTGGGTACTATTGTCTCTTACGAGCAAGTGTCACCTTCTTAGAGCCTTGGCATGGTCGAGCTTACTTTCATGTCTCATTGTATATAATTCTCCCAATAGAGTGGGCATTCCAATTGTCGTGGGTAATCATTATTTGTCTACGTTGGATTAAAATAAAGAATCCAACTCTTGGCCTGATTTAATTGCACTTTCCTTAGCCATCACAATGGGGATAATAACATTCATCATGCAGGGGTGTTACCATCACTAAGTGAGACAACACATCGAAGCACTGAGCACAGATCACGAGGCCTCCCTTGACACTGGGTGCCTCCTTCACTACTTAAAAATCTTACATGACACACCACACCAGTCAGGACCCTCTGTTGAAAGGCCATAGGCCTGTTCTTGTTAAAGTGTCCCAGACCTATAGTCCTGTGTAGGAAGACGATGGTTTTTATCCGCCTTGCTTAAGTGAAGTCAAATCCAAATATCATGCACCATCTGTAAACAGTGTATGTTTCCTCTTCACAAATTATATTGCAAGAAGAAGTTTATGACTTCTGTGTATTAAAGAACCAGTTTCTAGGGGCTCCTGGGTGTCTCAGTAGGTTATGCATCTGACTCTTGATGTCAGCTCAGGTCTTGATCTGAAGGCTGTGAGTTCAGGCCCCACACTGGGCTCCATGCTGGATGAGGAGCCTACTTATAAAAAGAAAAGAGAGGAAAAGAAAAGAAATTTAAAAAAAACACAATTTCTAAATGGAATGTGATGAAACTTTCCAATCCCTTTCAAAGACTTTTTTTTCCTTGAAAAATATTTGTTTGCTTTATTTATCTACTCAAATTGAGATTATATATCTTAACTGCATTACGAGTGACGTTGGGCTACAGTGAAGTAAAATTAAAACATAAATTCAGAGGGGTATTTAAATATGGAAAATTGAAAATGTCGTTCATAAAAATACACATTTTCTCCATCCAAATTATTCTTCTGATGCCCTTGGTTGCTTCAGGAAGGAAAGCTACCCTAACATATCTTGTATCTTAAGATATTATGGGAGGCTATGCACTCACATCCTCCAGTCACACCTGTGTCGTCTCTACAGAAAGATGTCAGGTCCCTGGAAAACAAAAGTATGAGGGATGAGCATGAATTGAAGGAAATGAACTGAGAGAGAAGAAATATACAGGCTGAGAAGGAACCTTGGAAGAGGGCCTTCTTTTTGGGGTTCAGCCTGAATAAAATCTTTGAGGCAGCAATGAGCTTATCTATGTTTAGAAGAAAAGGAGGGTCTGAGCTAGAACAAAAGATTTCTGTAAGGAAGGGTTGGACCACAGTGGAATCACCTATTACCAGGCTGAGCTATTTGGGCCAGACCCTAAGGGGTCACCAGCCTTTTATCTAGTAAGGAAAAAGGCCTTTTACAAAACTTAATCCTGTAGGGGGAAAACAGACTATTCCAAAATAAAATAATTGAAATTATTTTATTTAATATTTCATAATACTAGTGACAAAGAGGACTTTTATAATAAGCATACTTTTAAAAAAATATATTATTGAAGTTCCAAATTACTTATCAATAGTGGGAAGGGGTCATATTAAAATCATGGCATTTCACCCTCCATGCTCTTAGTAACATTTTTAAAAATATTTACTTATCTTTTTTGAGAGATATAGAGAGAGAGGGAGGGGCAGAGAGAGAGAGAAAGAGAGAGAAAATCTGAAGCAGGCGCCACACTGTCAGTGTAGAGCCTGACACAGGGCTCCATCTCACAGACCATGAGATCATGACCTGAGCTGAAATCAAGAGTCAGACACTTAATCAACTAAGCCACCCAGGTGCCCCTTTTTCTTTATTAAATTCTTTTTTCCGAGTGCCTGGATAACTCAGTTAATTAAGCAGCTGACTTCAGCTCAGGTCATAATCTCGTGGTTCCTGAGTTCTGGCCCCAAATCAGGCTCTGTGCCGACAGCTCAAAGCCTGGAACCTGCTTCAGATTCTGTATCTCCCTCTCACTCTGCCCCTCCCCTAATCATGCTCGCTCTCTCGCTCTCTCTCTCTCTCTCTCTCTCAAAAATAAACATTAAAAATTTTTTTAAATTTTTTTCAAATCACCCTCTGTGGTCTTAATTATTCAAGGTGGGCCCAAATCTTTGTTTCACAATTGTTAATATATAATTGCATTTTTTTAACTAACTTAAAATAATTACTTAATTTGTACCTCAAACCATCTACTTCTCCATTAAAATTTTTTTTAATGTTTTTTATTTATTTTTGAGAGAGAGACAGTGTGAGCAGGGGAGGCTCAGAGAGAGAGGGAGACACAGAATCTGAAGACAGACTCCAGGCTCTGAGCGAGCGGTCAGCATTCGGTTCAAACCCACAAAACCGCAAGATCATGACCTGAGCCAAAGCCGGAAGCTCAACTGACTGAGCCCCTCAGGCGCCCCTCCATTTTTAATTTTGTTAATGTGGGGATTTTTGTTAGACTGACTGTTTTACCATAAAGGAAGGTCCCAGGAATGGCCGGTGGTGAGACTCACCACGCCCCATTCACTGTAACTGGGATGCAACCCAAGGGAAGGGAGGACTAAGTATGCCAGGAGGATGAGGCCTGCTCTGAGACCTCAGGGTTCAGCGCCCCTTCTGAGACCCTGCTTCCGGAAGCTTCCTCCCCACTGGGGACAGAGGAAGATCACCACTCCTGGAGCTTAATCCAGCCCAAAACTTGGATCTGGGAGGCCTGTAGGCTTCCTGGTATGAGTAGAAACCAGGAAAAAAAGCCAACATTTCAAATATGGAAGCAGTTTTATATCCTGCAAAAGCTAGAGACCGGGATATGTTTTTTGGGCAAACTATTCTGGAAAACCAAGAAAAGGTAAATTATAGCTATGAAAATGACACTAAATGAGAAAGGATCTTTTCATTTTTTTTTAATGTTTATTTATTTTTGAGAGAGAGACAGACCATGAGCAGGGGAGGGACAGAAAGAGACGGAGACACAGAATCTGAAGCAGGCTCCAGGTCCTGAGCCTAGCTCAGCACAGAGCTCAATGCGGGCCTTGAACCCACAAACCACGAGATCATGACCTGAACCAAAGTCAGCTGTTTACCTGACTGAGCCACACAGGCACCCAAGAAAAGATCGTTTCATGCTATTGCTCCAAACATCTAAATTGCTTCATGTTAAATAGTGGTGATAGCAAACACTTAAGTATCTTGCCTGGATTATGTCATTCAGTCCTCACAATAAACACTATGGGGGCATACACCATTGTCGCTATTTTACAGATAAGAAAACTGAGGCTAGCGCATCGATATTAATTGCTCAAATGTAGGCGATTAATAATTGGCAGAGCTAGGGCTCAACCTGTCTGCCTCACATCAAAGCCAAACCCTTATCTGTCACTCTCAACCCTTCAGATTACGTTTTCCTCATCAAAAGTTTTTTAAATAATTTATTTAGACTGCACTGTACCAGCAACCCTTACTTGTTTCTGTAGCCAGGTGTATGTTTCGCTGTGAAGATACAGAAAAGGAAAAAAAAACGTGCTTTTCTAAGAAAGTTGGGGAGACACTGGTTGTATTTTGTGGCACCCGGGGCCATGGGACAAAACGAATCACAGAGCCAGAATGAAGTCTGGTCTTCCGCGTTGTGCAGGAGCTCTGCGTTCCAAGCCCTGGGTGCCACTTAGCAGGCAGTTGACCTTGGCAAGGAGAATAGGAGTAGGAGACCCTGCGTTGACCAAAGTAGATGAGATATTGTAACCCATATAAAAGCTGAAATGTCTCGTAGTCCCTGTCCTAAAGAAGTAGTATTAAATTAAACATAAGTTGAGAGGCTTAGCAATTAACACTTTTCTTTAAAAGAAATGCTCAGGGCGCCTGGGTGGCTCAGTTGGTTAAGCATCACCTTTGGCTCAGGTGGTGATCTCACGGTTCATGGGTTTGAGCCCCACATCCGGCTCTGTGCTGACCACTCAGAGCCTGGAGCCTGCTTCAGGTTCTCTCTCTCTCTCTCTCTCTCTCTCTCTCTCTCTGCCCCTCGCCTGCTTGTACTGTCTCTTTCTCTCAAAAAAAAAAAAAAACATAAACATAAAAAAAAGAATTGCTTATGGAAATTTTTGCAAAAATCCTCTCCCATCTTAAACAGCCATTTTATATTTTTTTTAAAAATGCTGCAGTCCCCCAAACTTTCTCTCTTTGTCACTTTCAGGTCTCCTTTGTGAGTCTTGTCTCTCCTTGCACTGTCCCTTTCCTTTAATTTCTACTCTTTGTCCTCTCCCATGGGCAAAACTCAATCATTACTGGAATATATCCCTATAACTTCTCCATTTTCTCTGAATGCAAATCCTGCACCATAAAAGCCCAGGCACTAAGCTGAGAAAGACAGAATTCCCATTAGGAGACATAAAAGGGGCAAGCTATGAACACTCACATGCCAGTATGACCTGGTGGAATTTAGATTACTCAGTTCTGCATATCATCTGAAAGTCTCCTTCTGCCTCCATTTCTCTGTCAAGATGTCCCAGTCAATGTATGGTAACTCTAGTTAATAATACTGTGTTGCATATTTGAAGGTTGCTAACAGAATGAATCTTAAACGTCCTCATCACTAGAAAAAAAATTTTGTAAGTGTATGGTGACAGGTGTTAACTAGACTTACTGTGGTCTTCATTTCACAATATAGTTGCCCTTTGAACCATGCAGATGTTAGGGGCAGTCAAAAGTTCACACATAGACTTCCTGGGAATATGGCAGAGTAGAAAGATCTTAAGCTCCCTTCATCCCGTGGATAGAACTAGATAACACCCACAACAGTGTAAATAACCCAGGAAATGACCTGAAGACTGGCAGAAAAGACTCAACACAGCCAATTGTAGAGAAGAGGGCACACCAAAGAGAATAGGAAGGCAAAGACATGGTCAGGAGTTAAATGGACACGTGTGGGACTGTCCCCAGGAGGGAGGGACACTGCAGGCACAAAGAGGGGAGTGAAACAGACCCTTACACCAAGCATCTCAGACACCACAGAGGAACCCACACGGAGAAGACAAATTTCCATAACATTGAGCTTTGAAAACCAGAGAGACCTAATTTCTAAAGTTCTTTTGATAGGCAGGGCTTAATGTCTGAGACTTAAAAATCATCATCGGGCTCAGCTCTGGAAGAGCTGGGAGGGTGATAGGAAACTGAGTCTCTGCCCTTAAAAAGACAGGACAACAAAACCCCATGGAGATACAGCATGGAAGCAGCAGTTTGAAAACCACCTGGGGTATACAGGAAGGAGATTTATTTACTAATCTCAGAACATGTGCTGAGGGCAAGCATCTTTACGAGACTTCTCCAGGATCAAGGGACTGGCACTCGCCATTTCCCTCCCCTCCCCCACAGCCTACATAGACACCTGCAGGAACCAGTGCAGCCCCAACATGCTCCACCTAGCCCGCCAACGGTATGCCCTGCCCCTGCATTCTCCCGCAGACACACCCCTCCAGACAGGCCTGGCTCCAGGTCTCCTCCCACAACAGACCCACACAAACCTTGCTAACACCAAGCACCTGGCCCCTTGTTCTCCTGCAGACCTGCCCTCTAGAATCTGCCCTTGGCCAAAGCCCATCCAAAACAGTGCCACAAGCCCGGCAGTGTGCAAGCAAGCCCCAACAGGGGCCAACAGCACTCCAACGTGTCTCCTGCCCTTTGGCAGAGGGAACAATGACCACACATACCATTCTGGCTGTGGCCCCTGCAGTGGGCTGGAGCAGACATCTGGTCTGACTACAAGCCCTACCCACCAACGGAAGCTTCTCAAGGTACAAAACAGGGAAAGCACCCTTAGTGTCACGCTACTGTATCTCCTGCAAACATTTGGTCTGACTCAACTCAAGCCGGAGGCAAGACCAGACTGGAATAAGCCCTGCCCACAACTGGCAAAGAGACCCACTGCAGACCACTAAACTGAATGCAAATATGGTTCAGCCATAACAATACTGTGCACACAACACACAATAGGAGACACCCCTGAAGCACCAGGTCTGGTACACAGGGGACATTGCACCGCAGGGCGCTATAGAAACCCTTCTTTATAAGGCCACTATTTTCAAGAGCAGGAGACCTAGCTGGCTTTCCTAATACATAGAAATAGACACAGAGAGTTATAAAAACAATTAGGAGACAGAGGAACATATCCCAAATGAAAGACCAGGACAAAATCACAGCAAGAGAACTGAACAAAATAAAGATAAGTAATATGCCTAATAGAGAATTTAAAGTAATGGTCATAAGATACTCACTAAACTTGAGAAAAGAGTGGAGAGCCTCAGTGAGACCCTCAAAAAAAG
This sequence comes from Mungos mungo, assembly GCA_004023785.1. NCBI lineage: Eukaryota > Metazoa > Chordata > Mammalia > Carnivora > Herpestidae > Mungos > Mungos mungo. The sequence goes on along the minus strand of PISW01005562.1, from coordinate 33,448 downwards.
AGATAGAAAATATTTTTAAAAATCAGAGATGAAGAACTCAGTAACTGAAATTAAAAATACACTAGAAGGAATGAATAGTAAACTAGAGGAAGCAGAATGGGTCAGTGACCTAGAAGACAGAGTAATGGGAAAGTAATGAAGTTAAACAGAAGAGAGGAAAAATAATAATAAAAAGTGAAAATTAGAGTCAGAGAACTCAGCCACACCATCAAGCATAATAAATCTCTCATTATAGGGATCCCAGAAGGAAAAGAGAGAGAAAGGGGGGGCAGAAAATTTACTTGAAGAAATAATAGCGGAAAGCTCCCCAAATCTGGAGGACACAGAATCCAGGTCCAGTAGGCACAGAGGGCCTTCAACAAAATCAATCAAAGGAGGTCCACACCAAGACACATAGTAATTAAAATCAGAATAAAGGACTGATAAAGAGAGAATTTAAAAGCAGCAAGAGAAAATAGTTACAAACATGGGAAACCCCATATGGCTGTCAGTGGACTTTTCAGCAGAAACGTCAGAACGGAGTGGCATGATATGTTCAAAGTGCTGAAGAAAAACCTGTAGCCCAGAATACTCTATCCAGCAAGCTATCATTCAGAATAGAAGGAGAGATAAAGAGTTTCTCAAACAAATGGAAGTTAAATGAATTCATGACCACTAAATCAGCCCTATAAGAAATGTTAAAGAGGATTCTTTGAGTGGAAAGGAAAAACGGTAAGTAGGAAGCACAAAAGCAGTAAAATTAACTATATGTACAAAAATCAGTCAAGGGATTGACAAAATTAAAGGATGTAAAGTATGACACCAAATAACTAAAATTTGGAGGGAGAAGAGCACAGAAGGGGTCCAAAGTTAAGCAACTATCAATTTAATATAGACTGCTATATATAAAAATGTAATGCTAACCACAAATCAAAAGCCAGTAATAGATATGCAAAAAATAGAGATAGGAAGCCAAGCATATTACTAAAGAAAGCCAACAAATCATGATAGAAGAAAAAGAAGAAAGGCACAGTAAAGAATTACCAAAAAAAAAAATGGCAATAAGTTTATACCTATCATTAATTACTTTGAATGTAAATGGACTAAATGCTTCAATCAAAAGACATAGGGTGGGAGGAGTTAAGATGGCAAAGTAGTAAGGGGACCGTGGGCTTGTTTCATCCCTCAAACACAGATCAACATCAAATCATTTGAACACCTAAGAAATTGATCTCAGGATTAACTGAATAATCTGCATACTTTGAGAGAGAGAACATGGCAACTTCTAATAAGGAGACCAAAACACACCTGGTTCTACCTTCCTTTATTTGATTTTTTTTTTAATTTTTAAATTTAAATTTTATTTTCTTTCTTCCTCTAAAATGACAGGATGGAAGAATTCATCCCAAAAGAAAGAACAAGAAGAAATGACACCCAGGGATTTAGTCAATACTGATATAAAATGTCTGAACTAGAATTTAATAAAACAATCATAAGGATTATAGCGGGGCTTGAAAAAAAGCATAGAAGACACCAGAGAATCCCTTACTTCAGAGATAAAAGAGCTAAAATCTAGTCAAGCTGAAATTAAAAATGCTAAAACAGAGACTCAAACACAAATGGATGCCAGGATGGTGAGGATGAATGAAGCAGAGGAACAAATTAGTGATATAGAAGATAAAATTATGGAAAATAATGAAGCTGAAAAGAAGAGGGAACCAAAGATAACAGATCATAAAGGTAGACTTAGAGAACTCAGTGACTTATTAAAACAGAATAACATTCATATCATAAGAGTCTGAGAAGATGAATAGAGACAGTAGGTTTATTTGAGCAAATTATAGCTGAAAATTCTCCTAATCTGGGGAAGGAGACAGACATCAAAATCCAAGAAGCACAGAGAACTCACATTAAATTCAACAAAAGCAAGCCATTACCAAGGCATATCATAGTCAAATTCACAAAATACCCAGACAAGAAGAGAATCCTGAAAGCATCAAGGGAAAAAAGTCCTTAACCTACAAGGGAAGACAGATCAGGTTCACAGCTTATCTGTCCACAGAAACTTGGCAGGCCAACAGCGAGTGGCAGGATATCTTCAACATGCTGAATGGAAAAAATATGCAGCCAAGAATATTCTATCCAGCAAGACTGTCATTCAGAATAGAAGGAAAGGTGAAGAGCTTCCCAGACAAACAAAAACTAAAAGAGTTCATGATGACCAAACCAGCCCTGCAAACAATTTTAAGGGGGACTTTATATGGAGGGAGGGAGGCTAAATGCAACAAAGACTATACAGGAAAAGAGAATATCATCAGAAACACCAACTTTACAGGCAACTTATGTTGCCTTATGGGCACTAAACTCACATCTTTCAGTAATCACTCTGGATGTAAATGGACCAAATGCTCCAATCAGAAGACATAGGGTATAAGAATGTATTAAAAAACAAAATCCATCTATATGCTACCTACATGAGACTCATTTTATTTATTTTTATTTTTAAAAAATGTTTGTCTTTGACAGAGAGAGAGTGCAAGTGGGGAAGGGGCCAAGAAAGAGGAAGAGACAGAGAATCCCAAGCAGTCTCAGCATTGCCAGCACAGAGCCTGACATGGGGCTTGAACCCATGAACCATGACATCATGCCCTAAGCCAAAACCAAGATCCAGATGCTTAACTGACTGAGCCACCCACATGCCCCTACAGAAGATTCATTTTACACCTAAACTCATCAGCAAATTGGAAGTGAGAGGATGGAGAGGGGCACCTGGGTGGCTCAGTCGGTTAAGCCTCCGACTTCTGCTCAGGTCAGATCTCACATTTGTGGGTTCGAGCCCCGCGTCAGGCTCTATGCTGACAGTTAGCTCAGAGCCTGGAGCCTGCTTCTGGTTCTGTGTCTCCTTCTCTCTCTCTGCCCCTCCCTCTCTCATGCTCTGTTTCTCTCTGTATCAAAAATAAATAAAACATTAAAAAAAATTAAAAAAAAAAAAGAAAGTGAGAGGATGGAGAAACATCTATCATGCCAGTGGACCCCAAAAGAAAGTCAGAGTAGCAATACTTATATCAGAAAAACTAGATATTAAACCAAAAACTGTAACAAGAAATAACGAAGGGCATTATATCATAATTAAGGACTCTATCCATCAATAAGATGTAACAATTATAAATATTTATGACCCCAATGTGGAACACCCAAATATACAAATCAATTAGTAATAAACATAAAGAAACTCATTGACAGTAATAACAATAACAGTAGGGGACTTTAACACCCCATTTACAGCAGTGAACAGATCATCTAAGCAGAAAATCAATAAGGAAACTGGCTTTGAATAACACATTGGACCAGATGTACTTAACAGATCTTAATATATAATAGATATATTCAGGGGCTTGATTCATGAGATCAAGTCCTGAGTCAGGCTTTGTGCTGGCAGCATGGGGCCTACTCGGGATTCTCTGTCTCCCTCTCTTTCTGCCTCTCCCCTGCTTATGCTCACTCTATCTCTCTCAAAATAAATAAACATTAAAAAAAGATATATTCAGAATATTTCATCCTAAAGTCGCAGAATGTACATTGTATTAAGTGCACATGGAACATTCTACAGAATAGATCACATACTGGGTCACAAATGAGCCCTCAACAAATACAAAAAGATTGAGATCAAACCATGGATATTTTCAGACAACATTGCTATAAAACTTGAGGTCAACCCCAGGAAAAAATTTAGAAAGACCACAAATATTTCAGGGTAAAGAACATCCTACTAAAGAATGAATGAGTTAACCAAAAAATGAAGAGAAAATAAAAAACACATAGAAGTAAATGAAAATGAAAACACAACAGTCCGAAACCTTTGGGATGCAGCAAACGCAGTTCTAAGAGGGAAGTATATTGCAATACAGGCCTATCTTAAGAAGTAAGAAAGGTCTCAAACACACAACATAATCTTACACTTAAAGAAGCTAGAAAAAAAACAGAAAATAAAACCTAAATCCAGCGGGAGAGGGGAAATAATAAACACTAGAGCAGAAATAAACATTATAGAAACAAACAAACAAAAAAAAACCACACATTAAAAGAGATCAATGAAACTAAGAGCTGTTTTTTTTTAACAATTAATAAAATTGATAAACTCCTACCCAGACTTATCAAAAAGAAAAGAGAGAGGACCTAAATTTTAAAAAAATCACAAATGAAAGGGGAGGGATCACAACCAACACCACAGAAAAATAAACAATTATAAGAGAATATTATGAAAAATTATATGCCAACAAACTGGGCAACCTGGAAGAAATAGAACAATTCCTAGAAACACACAAATTACCAAAACTAAAACAGGAAGAAACAGAAATTTTGAACAGACTCATAAACAGCAAAGAAATGGAAACAGTAATCAAAAATCTCCCAACAAACAAAAGTCCAGGGCCAGATGGCTTCCCAGGAGAATTCTACAAATATTTAAAAAAGAGTTAATTCTTATTCTTCTCAAACTGTTCCAAAAAATAGAAATGGGAAGGACAACTTCCAAACTCATTCTATAAGGCCAGCATTACCTTGATTCCAAGACCAAAGACCTCACTAAAAAGGAGAATTACAGGCCAATATCCCTGATGGGCATGGATGCAAAAATTCTCAACAAGATACTAGCAAGTCGAATTCAACAGTACATTAAAAGAATTATTCACCACAATCAAGTGGGATTTATCACTGGGCTATAGGACTGGTTCAATATTCCCAAATCAGTCAACATGATACATCACATTAGTAAAAGAAAGGATAAGAACCATATGATCCTCTCAATAGATACAGAAAAAAGTATTTGACAAAATACAGCATCCACTCTTGATAAAAACCCTCAACAAAGTAGGAATAGATGGAACATACCTCAGCATCATAAAAACCATGTATGAAAGAGCCACAGCAAATATCACCCTCAATGAAGAAAAACTGAGAGCCTTTCTGTGGTCAGGAAGAAGACAAGGCTGTCCACTGTCATCATTACTATTTCACATAACATGGGAAGTCTTAGCCTCAGTAATTAGACAACAAAAAGAAATAAAAGCATCTCAACTGGCAAGGAAGAAGTCAAACTTTCACTATTTGCAGACAGCATAGTACTCTACCTAGAAAACCCAAAAGACTCCACCAAAAAATTGGTAGAACTACTACATGAATTCGGCAAATTCGCAGGGTATAAAATCAACATAAAGAAACCAGCTGCATTTCTATGCATCAATAATGACGTGGCAGAAAAAGAAATCAAGGTATCAATCCCATTTGCAATTGCATCAAACACCATAAAATATCTAGGGATAAACATAACCAAGGAGACAAACGGTTTTTACTCTAAAAACTACAGAGCACATATGAAAGAAATGGAAGGGGATACAAACTGAAGGAAAATCCATGCTCATGGATTGGAAGGACAAACATTGCTAAAATGTCTATACCACCCAAAGCAATCTACAGATTTAAGGCAATCCCTATCAAAATGCCAACGGCATTTTTCATAGAGCTAGAACAAACAACCCTAAAATTTGTATGGAACCACAAAAGGCCCTGAATAGCCATAGCAATCCTGAAAAAGAAGAACACAACTGGAGGCATCACAATTCTGGATTTCAAGCTGTATTATAAAGCTGTACTCATACTGAGCTGTACTCAGTATGGTACTGGCACAAAAACAGAAAGATTGATCAGTGCAACAGAATAGAAAACCCGGAAATGGCCCCACGACAATATGGTCAAGTCTTCTTCGACAAAGCAGGAAAGAATATCCAGTGGAAAAAGGACAGTCTTGTCAACAAATGGTGTTGGGAAAACTGGACAGCGACGGGCAGAAGAATGAAACCAGACCACTCATTTATACCATATACAAAAATAAACTCCAAATAGATGAAACACCTCAATGCAAGACAAGAAACCATCAAAATCCTAGAAGAGAAGACAGGCAGCAACCTCTTTGACCTCAGCTGTAGCAACTTCTAATAGACACATCCCCAGAGGCCAGGGAAACAACAACAACAAAATTAACAGTTGGGACTTCATCAAAATAAAAGTCTTCTGCACAGCGAAGGAAACAAGACTAGACTAAAAGGCAGCAAAACTAAAAGGCAGCCTATGAAATGGGAGAAGATTTTTGCAAACAACATGTATATATAATATACAATATACTGGAATTTTTTTTAAATCCTCATATAATGACTGGTTTCCCCAAAATGCTATTAATAACCTACTGTTGACCAGAAGCCTTACTGATAACATAAACAGTTGATGAACACATATCATGTAAGTTATATTATTATATCCTATATTTTTACCAAAAAACGTAAGCTAGAAAAAAGAAAATATTATTAATAAAATCATAAGGAAGAGAAAATACAGTTACAGTACGGTACTATATTTATCAAAAAACCCCACATGTAAGTGGATCCACACAGTTCAAACCCATGTTGTTCACAGGTCGACTGGATATACACATATAGAATCACTATGTTGTACACCGGAAACTAATATAACATTACATGTCAATTATGCCTCAATTAAAAAACTACATTTTTTTCTGTTTATTTATTTATTTTTTTAACATATGCAATTATTTTCCATCATTTACACTACAGTAGTTACAATTACACTCCAAACAGAAAAGCAAAGTAAAAAATCAAAACCCCAACTTCTATTTCATGTAATTAGACTTATACAGAAATTAGAAGGTTATGTAACAACTAGTTAATCACCTAATTTCACAGCTATC
>PISW01005562.1:0-26609 GCA_004023785.1 Mungos mungo | reverse complement strand
CGAAAATAATAAGGGAAAAACCCAAGACACACTTCCTAGGGGAAAAAAACAAAAAAACAAAAACAAAAACAAAACAAAACAAAAAACCAGCATGTAATTTCTGTCCTTGACAGAATGTATTAAATAAGCAAACACCACCAACAAGCAAAACAAGTACTACAATGTAAAAATATTAAAAAAAGAAAACCCTCTCACATGCATAAATGAAAGATTGCACTCAAAGAACTCACATCTTTTCAAGCTTCAATAGTAAATATTCTGTTACTATGTATTAAATACTGCATGGTTTGCCCAAGCTAAGATGAAACCACATCATAAATCAAAAGGCATTTTGCATTTTCTTTCATTATCTACTCAAAGTCATGCCTACTGCACCTCTAAACATTTCAAATGTTTAGTCCCCAGACAAAATTGGGTATTGTTTTCCCTAAATACAAGTTCTAACCTTGAGAAGGATTGCTGTTTTAAGAATTGCAAAATGAGGGGTGCCTGTGTGGCTCAGTCAGTAAAGTATCTCTTGATTTCGGTTCAGGTCACGATCTCACAGTTTATGAGTTTGAGCCCCACATTGGGTTCAGCGCGGACAGTGCGGAGACTACTTGGAATTCTCTCTCTCTCTCTCTCTCTCTCTCTCTGCTCCTCCCCCTGTTCACTCGCTCTCTCTCAAAATAAATAAACTTAAGCAAAGATTGTGAAATGAGCAAGAGCTAACAGATGAAGAAATTCAGTCTCCGTCCCAGGAGCTACATCAGCAAGGGCTTGATGACTTCGGTGTTGGATGACTGGGCTGATAATTGCCACATTTCCTTCTCAGGTGATTTGAGAATTAAACAGACCATAACAATAATGAACACACGTCATGATCGTTCTGTGCTGGGAATGATTGTTAAGTACTCTGCACAGGCTTTCACCAAGGATTCTTTACTTTTTCTGAGCCACAGTCCCCTTTGTCAATGTAGTCGAGCCTATCAATTTCTTCTCAAAATCAGGTTTTTAAAGCATAAAACAATATATGGGGGAAAAAAGGGAAACAAAATCTATTGAGGCAAAAAGCTAAATGGCAATAAAGTGCTTCTTTTTTTTAACGTATCAAAAGATGAGATACAGTGACAGTTTTAACGACACTTTAACTTTGAAAAACTGATGAGCCTCAGTGTAAGTAATATCCCTATTCAAGTTCACAGGCATCCAGAACTCCAGTCCACTGGTTTATAGACCCCTGGGTTAATTTAATCCTCTTTATTACTCTATAAACTATTGTTATTCCTTTTTTTTCTTTACAGATGAGGAAAGTGAAGTACAGAGAGGTAAATGACTTGCCCGTGAATAATAAGTTTTGGAGCTGAGATCTAAGCCCATAATCTGGCTCCAAACCCTGTGTTCTCAACAACTACATAATGCCTGGCTTAGCTCAGGGCTTGCCGCATGGTCAAGGTCAGTAACATTAGCTGGTAGTTGGAAGTAGTCATTGTAATCAGTAGAAGCATTATGGGGAGAATATATCTAGAGGATAAAAAATAGGTTGTACCAGCATTAAGAAAATCTTTAAAGGGAAAAATCCGGTATGAAGCAATAAAGCCCACTACATAGGACACAGCATATCCTGTTTCTCCAAGACGCGTACAAGTTCATTGCTTTCTATACACGATTATCCCTTCTGGGGCTAAACAGCACAGACTTTCAGGATGTGATAATGTACAGAAATGTTCTTGAGTCTACGAAAATTTCTTACTTTTATTTGTATAACCCCTTATTAATTATGGGGGGCTTTTCTACACTTCCAGGAGGCATTCTTACCCAAAGACCCTTAGGACATAAATCTGTGTGGCAGAATAAAAAGAACACTGTTCATCCTGCAGAGAAGGGCTGCCCAGAATGAATACGGCTGCTATTCTTCCCTGCCGTCGTATGTAACCGTGAGAAGCCAGGGGTTTGGATATAGCGTGGGTCCTTCAGGCACTGTATAAATATTAATTAATTGAAAGGTGTTGATAAGGTAAAGAAACTTACACTTCTCCAAATAGTGACAGCCAACACTTTAGTTTCAATTTTTTTTAAGGAAAAAGACAAGCAACAGGGCCCGGATCATTAGAAAGGCTTTCCTCGCGCCGTGGGTGACAGCCATCGCGGTGTCAGTGAGAGGGAGCCGTGCCTGAGGCTAACGGAGCGTAGGAAGATGATTTATCCTTTCTCCCAAGTCTGCCTTGTAAAAGCATTTCTCTAATTGCCTGTCCACGGCCTATTTTTACTGTAACAAGGCACTCCGTTCCCTAACATGCAGAGAGCACACTGCTGCCAGCAGCAAAGCAGAAATGTGGCCTGTCACACCATCAAGGTAAATGCCTCCTGACCCACCGGAAGGTTTGAGAACCCCAGTTCCCAAGCTCTGACAGGGCTGACATTCCATTAAACCCCATAGGAAAGAAAAAACTTCAGCGCCAACATGTAAGAGGGATTGAAGCCCTCGTGGCCACTAAGCCCAGCACTCAGCCAGGGGATCAAGAGTCTCGGGAGGACATGGTGAGGTCAGAGGATGCCGGAGAGTCTGCACACATTCCTCCCCAGGCCGGGTTGACTTGGGAAAAGAGCACATGTGACCAGCCGCACTGAAAAATACCAACGAGAACCTTCACAGATGGCTCCAAGCCCGGGGTAAAAATAGCTCATCATACAGCATGGCCCTAACTAGGAGCAGGACAGGTTTTGATTTCAGCTTGCCAAAAAGGTAAAAATTGTTTTCACTAAACCCTGAGAGGCCTCCATGATATTCCACATTCTACCTTATTTCAAATTCATTCAACTGTTATCGGCAAAAAAATGAAAAATATTTGCAGCTAGGAAAAAAAAAAAAAGTATTTGTCTTTCTTCTTATTTGACCATAACAAGAAAACTGGCAGCCAAGTAACTTGGTAAATAACTTCTTCAATACATGGACTCATGGGAAGAGCTGAGGAAGGAGAGAAATGAAAACGTGTGCTTTTGTATTAATTTCTAAAGACACAGATTTACAGATTTATCAGAGTTCTAAGTTGTTTAATTATTTATTTTAAGCAGGCTGGTTAATCCACGTCCCATTGTTCCATTGAGGTTTCTATTTTTACCAAAGGGGGTGAATCATGCTCTGACCATTTACAGGCATGTTTAGGACATGTTTTTTCAAGTCAAGGCCCAAGTGAAATTTTGATTCCCAGACCAGAGCCTTGACGCTCAGTACACTGAGCAGCCATTGTGCACTGACATTATGTTGGCCTGTGCGCCCTGATTGTATCACACACAGCAGAGGTGATTGGAAGAGTTCCATGGACAAAAAATAGCTCAGATAATAACTCCTTACAAGATAAAAGGAAATAAGTGGCATTTGACTTGGGGTTTCCTCAGTCTCCTGACCTGGTGAACAAGAAAATGCTTTTGTATCTTTCAGTTGTTGAAACTGATGCAATCAATTTGCATCCAATCAGCAAAGAAGTGTTTGTCCTCATGCACAGTGTTGTTCTGTCCTGAGAACCATGAATGCTTTTCTTATTCGATTCAAATTTCTAGTGCCTCATTAATATAATAGAGTCTTGATGCCTGGTTAATAAAAATCTCAGCTCTCTTGGATTTTCTTTTGAATTTTTAAATAAAAGGTAAAATTAAATCTAATTAGAACTTTTACCTACGTGTAATACATATAGGTTCAGTGTTCAAATTCACATGTTAAAAAGGGTAGAATAATAGTTCTTTTAGGTCTCATCTGGAGTTTCTAAAATTTTAATCCCTTGAAATTGAGCATGAATCTAAGTGTTGCTTTTTTTTCAGTGGGGCAGAATTTTAAGTGACCAGATGAGGTTCATAAGTGTATAACAGCTCTGGTAGAATTCTTAGCTTTTTCTCTCTGGGGGTCAAGAGTTTATTCACAGTCAGTTCAGAGAAGAGAAAACTGAAAAACGCCTCCATCTTGAGACTTTTCCTTAACCAGAGAGTGCTTTTTTGATTGAGTTAATTTCCATTCCAAATATAGAAACTCATTTTTCTGATCTGACTTTTCTACCTAACAGAAGAAAGGTTTATATGCTTTTCTCCTCTGCTGGAAGGATTTGCATGATTATAAATATATCGACCTATGTTTTCTTGTAATACCTTGTAGTTATATTTTTAGAAGTTACATTTTCTATACAGCTGGAATTTATTTTGGTATGAAGTATAAATCCAGTTTTGCTTAATGGCTTTCCATTTGTCCAAATACACTATGGCACTGATTTGAAATGTCTTTATTATTCACTAAATTTACATACATATGGGCCTCAATTCTTTTCCATTCTAATTCTATTCTATTCCATTCTATTCTAATTATCACATTTTTAGTCAATGTATCTTTTATATTCCCACATTGTTTTAGTCACTGTACCACATTGTAATACATTTTATATTCACCATACTACTATTAAAATGCATTATAAAGATACTGCGCATCTTTGCTATTCTTTTCCAAAATGGCTGTGGCTACTCCCTGAAACTCTTAATTAGCTGTAGTTTCAAGTCTTCTTACCTGCCCCTTCTCCTCCAATTGATTGGGATATCTTTTGATTTATTGAATAATTTGGACAGTCAATACTTCAAAGTGTTGCTTGTTCTAAAGCATAAAAATGTTCAATATTTCTTGAATACTTCCTTATCAAGTTCATTTCAAAGTATTTTATGCCTTTGTCTTGTTTTTGTGTCTGAGTGAATGCAGTCCCTTCAACTTGATGCTTTTGTTTTATTTTTTTAGTTTGGTAAATTATTGATTTTTGCATGTTACATTAAAGACCAGCTGCTTTACCATATTTTTTAATTATTTCTAATAGTTTCTAAGCTGAGTTCTCATAATAACACAAAATTGAGTTAAATTTGTAAGAAAAAAATATCAAAATGTAGGAGTGCCTCTGTGGCTCAATCGGTTGAGTGTCCTGTGTTGTCTCAGGTCATGATCTCCCCATTCATGAGTTCAAGCCCCATGTCGGGCTCTGTGCTGACAGCCCAGAGTCCCAGACCTGCTTCAGGTTCTGTGCCTCCCTCTCTCTCTTCCTTTCTCCCATTTGCATTCTGTCTCTCTCCCTCAAAACAAATAAACATTTAAAAAATTTTTAATAATCAAAATGTACAATCTGAAATAATGAAGTTTTGCTACATCTGAGAATATGATATGCACATTTCTATAAATCTTATTAACCTTAGTAGCTTTACAGATTTTAACCTTGTCCAGCAAGAACAAAATAAATATAAGGTTTAGAGTCAACTCTTCCTCTTTAAATTTTTAAAAAAATTTTTTAAATTTATTTTTGAGAGACAGAGAGAGATAGTGTAAGCAGAGGAGGGTCAGAGAGAGAGGGAGACACAGAATCTGAAGCAGGCTCCAGGCTCTGAGCTAGCTGTTAGCACAGAACCCAACGCAGGGCTCGAACCCACGAACCGTGAGATCATGACCTGAGCCGAAGCCGGATGCTCAACCAATTGAGCCACCCAGGTGCCCCAACTCTTCCTCTTTAGGAAGAGGTCCTCCTTAGGGTACCCCTCTTCTCTTTAGTTTAGGTTGTCACTTTGTACAATGGAAATAGTGGAACATCCTCTTTTCTCTCTGAGGTGATATATGATAAATGAAGCACTGAAGCAAGGTATTAACAGCTTCCCAAAAAATACTACACTGAATCTACCAAGCACACCTGGCAGTACTCACCAATAAGAGTACTACTCAGAGTTTTAGTGGTGGTAATAGTGAAGTAGTTTGTATTGAACTAACTTTACTTTTTTAAAAATTTTTTGTTAATCTTTATTTATTTTTGAGAGAGACAGACAGAGCATGAGTGGGGAAGGAGCAGAGAGAGAGAGGAAGACCCAGAATCTGAAGCAGGCTCTGAGCTGTCAGCACGGAGCCCAATGTGGGACTTGAACCCACAAACTGTGAGACCATGACCTGAGCTGAAGTCAGACACCTAACCAACTGAGCCAACCAGATGCACCTCAAACTAACTTTACTTTTGATAGCAATTAGTTGGAGTAGTTTTTTAAAATGATCTGAAGGCATTGGTGAATGACCAAAAGCAGGGAGAAAGTGGGTGAAGCTTACCAATGCAAGATGCCTAGAACTCAAGAAGAAAGCCACAGTCTGCCTGGGGTGAAGTAGGGAGATGAAATATGGGATGGCTTGAGTGGTTGAATATTGAGAGTGGACCTCCTGGAACAGAGGGAACCACAGAGGAGGAAACCCTAAATCGGAATATAAACTCCTCTCAAACTCTCAGCTGACGTAAGCTGTGCACATGTTTCCCAGCAGAAAGCAAAAGCTAGAAGTATGAAAGAACTAAGCAGAGATTCTAGCTGGTGGTCACAGGAGAGTAAACAATGTTTAGAATTTTGAAACCTACCAAGTTAGAGGGGCTTGGTAAACATCTCAGAGTTCTTTTGGAACCATATTTTGGAACCTTGACTTATAAGTAAAGGTTATGTTCCAAGACTAAAGAGTTTACCCTGGGAGTAAGGGCAAAACCAAAATATACCTGCCCTAAATGGACATTAAACCAAACGTCCACAAGTTAAGTTAGATCATTCAGTAATTTAACTGCATGCTAAAACAAACCCAAAACTCCTCAAAGAACATGAGATTCCCAAGTGTCTACAATGTATTGTGTATAATGTCTTGTGTATGATTTAAAAACTACTATATATTTGAAGAAACAGAGAGGTATAACCCATAGTTAAGAGAAAAATCAGAATATTCATATTCTGAATGTTGGAATTAGCAGATATAAATTTTAAGGCAGCTGTTATAAATTTGTGGCAAGAAAGTAAAGGGAAAGATGGTCATAATGGGTGAACAGATAGGGAATCTCAGCAGAGAAATGGAAACTATATTTTATGAATACAGAAAAGAAGGAGGAGGAGGAAATTCTAAAGTTGACAAGTATAGTGTTTGAAATGAAAGAAAATCCCTGAATGCGCTTCACAGCAGATGAAGAGGCAGAAGAAAGGGTCTGAATTTGGACACAGATCAATGGAAATTATTCACTCTGATAAAAATCAAAGAGGAAACATCTGAAGAACAAAGACAAAAAAAGACCCATGAAAGTCAAGGGCAGGGGCTCCTGGGTGGCTCAGTCCTTTAAGCATCAGACTCTTGACTCTTGATTTCCGCTCAGGGCATGATCCCATGGTTAGTTGTCACAGGATTCTCACACACAGAGTCGTGACACTGAGGCTTTTCTTTCCAGGAGGCAACTTTTATTCATGCCGGAACTGCTCAGTTTGGTTCATACCCAAAGAACTGAGCGCCCACATCACATGACATAGTTTTTTTATACATTTTTTTTATTTCTTTGTCTCCCATATATGGTAACACACAAAAACATGCAGTCTAATTGAGTTGTCTCAGTCTACAAAGTCTACAAGGAACTGTAGGCCCCTGGGTGCACATCCAGGTGACCTTGAAGTCTTCTCTCCTTTTTTTCTCTCTCCTTAAGGAGGGGTCCCTACCACATTGGTTAGTGAGTTCAAAGACTGCATAGGGCTCCACACTGACAGTGGGAGCCCACTTAGGATTTACTCTCTCCCTCTCTCTCTCTGCCCCTCTCCTGCTTGTGCTCGCTCACTCTTTTTCTCTCTCTCTCTCTCTCACTCTCAAAATAAATAAATAAACATTAAAAAAAAAAAGTCAAGGGAAAAGGTATAGCTGGACAGCTTTTGAGGACTTCATCCAAATGCAGGATTTCATCAATTCAGTTGAGTGTCTAGATTCCACACAGTTAGCAAACTGTCTCTCGTGTCTCTCAAACTGTCTCCCAATAGCTCTCTTAAAACTGCTTCCAGAAGACCTCACTTCCTGGATAAACAGCTTAATTTAGCCCATCTCTCCACTTCCTTCCAATCCTATGAATGAGAGCATTATCCTTGTTGATCCCATTGAAACTATCCTAAATGAAGGGAAAAGTACCTGAGAAGCATAAGCAGAGGTGTCTCCCCGGTTTTATCAATGAGATGGTCCTTTGACTTCCCCAATTAGGTAGCGGATTCAAAAATTTGTTGAATGAATGATTACACAGTCTGGAAGGGGAAAAAAGCATGGAAAATTGAGAACGCTATTGAGAAAGTGGCTCATTTTATTGACTACAGATTCAAAAAAACAGAGTTCCAAAGAAGTCAAAGAATAGATGGAGTTGGATTAAGGAACTGGGGTGGGGAGAGGGAAGACTATGCTCAAAGAGAGAGCAGAAGATTTGAGAAGCAATACACATACAGGAGATGACAAGGTGGAGCTTGTCCAACCAGTTCCAGTCCCTCTAAATGGAAGTACCACCACATCCATGCACACCCAGTGGAGGAGCTCATAAAATCAGCTGTAAGCAACGCTCCTTCAGCTCCAAAGTTGAACTCTTGATTTCCTCCTCAAATCTGCCTTTCCCCCAAATGGCACCCCAACTGCCTACTCATGTCATATCAGAAACTCAGAAGTAATTTTTATTCCTCTCTCGCCTCACCCCTACATTCAACGTATCAAGATCTGTTGGTTCTTCCATCTCCACTGCCACCAGCCTACTTCAGGCTGTCACCACCTTTGTCCTGAACTATTGAAATAGCTAGTTATTATATTTCTCTTGTACCCACTCTTGTCCACCTTCATATTTCCTCTACATACAACCAGTGACCATGTAAACATATAAATCAGATTAATTCTTTTCTATTTAAAACAATACCTTCCATCCTAGCTAATATAAGATTCACATTTAAAAAAATTTTTAATGTCTATTTTTTATTTTTGAGAAAGGGAAACACGAGTGTGAACAAGGGAGGAGCAGAGATGGAAGGAGACACAGATCTGAAGCAGGCTCCAGGCTCTGAGCTGTCAGCACACAGTCTGTCGCGGGGCTTGAACCCACAAACCGCAAGATCATGACCTGAGCCAGTATCAGATGCTTAAGCAACTGAGTCACCCAGGTGCTCCTACACATTTTTTTACTGTACAGTCAGAACCCTGTCTGTTTCTCCAATCTCATGTCTCACAGCTTTTCATCTTGCTTATTGTATTCCCCCCACACCAGTGTTGTATGTACTAGCACTAATACAGCAAGTTCTTTTTCTTCTACCTGGGCACCTTCGCAGAAAATGTGTTCTCTCTTGGAATGATCTCCTATTCCCATCAGGTGACTGGCTCTTTCTTTTCCTTTGAGGATCAGCTTAAAAGGCCACTTCCGGGGCACCTGGGGCTCAGTCGGTTAAGTATCGGACTTCAGCTCAGGTCATGATCTCACTGTTCATGAATTCAAGCCCCATGTCTGGCTCTGGGCTGACAGCTCAGAGCCTGAAGCCTGCTTCAGATTGTGTCTCCCTCTCCCTCAGTCCTTCCCCAACTCATTCTCACTCTCTTTCTCTCTCTCTCGTTCTCAAAAATAAACATTAAAAAAAAGAAAGAAAAAAAGGCCACTTCCTCAGAAATGCCTTCCTTGACCTCCATGTCTGGTTGTTCTCCTTGGTTATTCTCCAACACAGCATCCTATCCATTTTGCCATATTTATACCAAATTGGAATTATGTATTTTTTTATTGGTTATTTACCATCTTCCGACTAGAATATAAATTCAGTGAGGGCAGTCAGAGCGAGGTTTTTCTCAGACCTGTTAACCTAGCTCAGGACCTAGCACACAGTGGGTGCTCAATAAATATTTGACAAATGGATGAATGGAGGGAAACATCTTGACCTTCTCCCACTTACCAGCTCTCCATTGAGGGGCCCTGTCTTCAACTGATTTCTTTCTTCTCTTCTTTTTTTTTAAGATTATTTTTATTTATTTTTAGAGAGAAAGAGAGTGCAAGATGGGGAGGGGCAGAGAGAAGGAGACAAAGTACCAAACAGGTTCCACACTGTCAGTGCAGAGCCAATGCGCGAACCGCAAGATCATGACCTGAGCTGAAATCAGGAGTTGGCTGCTTACCCGACTGATCCACCCAGGCGTCCCCCACCATCTTCTCCTCCCCACACCAATCTCACTAAGACAGGAGCTTCAAGCAAGTATAACTATAAGGATAAGTTCCTAATGTAAAAGGCTGGGGAAAGTCTTTAGAAACAATTTTAAATAACTATAACTTAAAATCATGATACGAATTGTAAGGCAAAAAACTACACTCTCAGTAACATAGTGCAATATTTAACCCCAGTAACTGGCCTTATTCACCTGTATTTTAGCAAGTCAGCATGCAATGAAAATTATAATACAAGCTAAGGATGATATCCAACAAAGTAATTTTCAGTTTCTAGGTTTTTAAAAAAAATATCTCTACATAGAAAATTAGAAAAATTATTATCTTCATATTTCATCTTTTGGTATTACTGAGGTCATAGACACTAATTCCAGGTTTTAGACATTTACAAATTATATGTTCCACCCTTTAATAGGGAATACGATGCTACTGACTCACTCTTAATTGAACAAACATTTGCTTTCTTTATTCAGCTGTGGTCTTGGTTTCGGGTGCTCTATCAATTCCTTTTCTTGGGGTCTCTTTCCAGCCGTGAGAAGACACTGAGAAGTTTTTATTCTTACAGAAGTTTGATGACCTAGAAATCTTAATTTCATCATGTTTTAAACAACTTAGGTAATATTTGAGATGCATACATCATTAATTTGTCGTGTGTGTGTGTGTGTGTGTGTGATTAACAAATTGCAAATGGCTTACCTATCCATTCTCTAAGTGCTATCCTAACCATATTCCACTCTCACTTCATTTCAAGGGATCATGATATAAAGTTAAAATTGAAAGGATATCATTTAATATTTTGAGGCATAGGAGGTTTAAGTATTTTACAGTTGACGGTTTGTACATATTTTATTATTTAAATGTTAATTTAGAATATGAATAGTGTAAGCCTGTCAGAATTATTATAGCTAGAAGACTTCATCATAGTATTTCTGGTGTGTGTATAAAATCAACATTTATTGTGCACTTAAGTTGTAGTACATATTTTACAATATAGTATCAGATCATTTAATTCTCAAACAATTCTGCAAGGCATGTATTATCATTTACTTTCTAAAAATGTTTATTTATTTTGAGAGAGATAGAAAGAGCGAGAAGAGAGGGTGTGAGCAGGGAGGGGCTGAGAGAGAGGTGGAGAGAGAATCCTAAGCAGGCTCTGCACTGCCAGTCTGGAGCCCAACATAGGACTCAATCCCAGGAAATACAAGATCATGACTTGAGCCGAAATCAAGAGTCCAATGCTCAACCAAATGAGCCATCCAGGTGCCCCTGTGAGGAAACTGGGGCACAAAGAGGGTAAGTACCATGCCAAACATCCAAGAGCTGACACATCCATCCAAGATATGAGCCCATTTGTGTCTGGCTACACAGACTATGCTCACAGCACCGTGAGAGTTCTACTTAATTTAACTCAATGTGTTCAAATTCCAGTGTTCTGAAATGTACTGCTCTAATTCCTGAGTTCTGCAATTATATTGCCCTGCCTTAGCACACATTATAAATTTTCATCTGGAGTAAATCTGCCACTCAGAAGCAACAGGAAAAGGTTACATGCTCGAGATGTTCCATTATGTAACATCATACATTTGTGAAACTAAAATAACACAGGAAATAATGTAACTGAAGTCTGGTAAAAATTTGGCCATGCAAACAATTTTAATCTCCTGTCTTAGAACATCATTTTTTCAAACACTTTCAAAGAGATTGTTTCCATTTGAAAAGAGACCCATGTGGACACATTATTTAAAGAAATAGGTGTAAAGTAGCTGGAATTAATTTTAAGTCTGTCTAGAAGCAAAGGAAAAGCAGAGTGCTCCTCCCAAACATCTGAACTCAGCTATCCTGACACAGTGAGGGGGAGAGAAACCTGTGGAGGGGGGCGGGGGGATGAGGGCCTGAGCATGGCGGTGGGGGCGGGGTGATAAGGGCGGACAGAAGAAAGGAAGTGAAGGAAGAAGCATTCCTAAAACCAAGTTTCAGAACAACCGAAGAGGAGTCTGGAGTAAAAGTTCCAGCTCAAAACACTAAATGTAAGAAAAATCTGATGGAAAGAAAACAAAGGAAACAAACAGAGTTGGAGTTTTTTTTCTCCCCTAAACACTCTACCAACTGTTCACCACAACAACTGAATCCAGGATGAGATGATGGTGGTGGCATCTGATTGAAGCTGCTGTTTTGTTTCTCCTTCTTTAGTTGCCAAGTAACACCTTCGCCCCAGTGTTCTTTTCCGTTACCTAAGGGTTTATGTTCAGGTCTATGTGCTGGGTGTTTGTTTGTTCTTAGTCGTACAATTCTGTACATTAGGGGCGCCTGGGTGGCTCAGTTGGTTAAGCCTCCGACTTCGGCTCAGGTCAGATCTCACGTTCGTGGGTTCGAGCCCTGCGTCAGGCTCTGTGCTGACAGCTCAGAGCCTGGAGCCTGCTTCTGATTCTGTGTCTCCTTCTCTCTCTGCCCCTCCCCCTCTCAGGCTCTGTCTCTTTCTGTATCAAAAATAAATAAAACATTTTTAAAAAAAGTTTAAAACAGTTCTGTACATTAGTAGAAATACAAATGTACAGGAGTTAAATATTTTGTGAAGTTCTAATATTAAATATTTTCCCTCATGAACACTGATTTCTCCCCACCTTCCTCTCTTTATGGCTATAAACATTTTATCCAAATAGCTAGGACCCTGGCAACAGGAATTATTTTAAGTCAAAGAGAAAGTGAGACTATGGTTCAAGAAGACAGACTGAACACATGCATTGCCTTTCTCCCCTTTCCAAAATAGCATTGAAATGAAATAAAACATTTTTAAATTCTATTTGTTACCCATTGTTGTAGAGCCAATTCTCCCCAAACTTGGAGGCTTTAAACAACAAGCAGTTTTTGATGTCACAGTTTGTGTGGGAATTAAGGAGCAGAGTAGCGGGGAGCTTCCAGTTTAGGGTCTCTCACGAGGTCGTAATCAAGATGTCATGGATGGGTGGAGGCTGAAGTCTTCTGAAAACTTGACGACTTAGAGGGTCTAAGGTCAAGCTCACCCAAGGCTTTGGGCAGGAGGCCTCAGTTCCCACCACGTGGGCTTCCTACAGGGCTGTCCTCCTGACGTGGCACCGGCTTCCATCAGTGAGTGTGACCCACGCCGTAAAGTGCAAGATGGAAACCACCATGTCTTTTATGACCCAGCCTGAGAAGTCACATGCCATCGTTTCTGCCAGCTTCTGTTAGCCACCCAGATTAACTGTCTACAGTTGGGAGAGGACAACATGAGGATGGGAACACCAGGATGGGGAGGTGACTGGGGACTATCTTGGAGGCTGGCTATGACAGGAAGATTAACCCCAAACAGTAAGCAGAGTAAAAGGGAAATTTTAGCCATCAGAAGATTATTTATACAAATAGAGAGTTTTTGAATGATAGAAAGCAAATGAAACTATAGAATATTTAGAAATAAATAAAAATGAGAGTCCTGGATAACCTAGGGATGTAGTCAAATTAATACTCAGAGGAAAATATATAACCTTAATTTATTATTGGAAAACCCAGAATGTGAGGAAATGTATTAACTAAGCACTCAACTCAAATAATTATTTCAACTCAAATAATTATGAGAAATATTATGGAATCACATTGATTCCAGTCTTTATCTGGCATAAGAGTTTTTAAAAGTACTTTTGAACAATAAAACCAAAAACTGCTTTTATAAAAAGGCCAAAAACTAGCAAAGCTTTCGAAATCCTGGTCAAGAACAAGACAAAAGATACACATAAAAACTAAAACTAAAATAAGCCAATCCACAAATTATGAGAGACAACAAATCATTGCGTTAAGCCACAGAGTTTTGTGGCAGTTTTATCCACAGAAATAGGTGGCCTGAAATACACATCATATAAACCTTGTCAGCCCCGTAGCTGCTGACATCTGGCCAATTAGCAGAACAATTGGCACATACATTTTACAATGGGCAGTACATGGTAAGTATTTCGGGTTTTATAGGCCAAATAATCTCTGTACAAATACTCATTTAATTCTGCCATTGTAGCACAAAACAACTATAGACCAAAAATAAATGAATTGCATCGCATTTTCTGATAAAACTTTATTTACAAAAACAGAAAGCAAACCAGATTTGGTCCATGGGCTGTAGTTTCCAATTCCTCAGTTAGAGCACTGCATTTCTTGGCCACAGGGTTTGGTTCACAGAAGGGCACATTATACCATCAGATTCAGTGAGACTCAATTCTAGGATTTTGTGCATCTGTTGAGAAGAGAACATGACTGTTTTCTACTGGGACACCGTCACGGAGACGAAGGAAGCTTGGATATGCTACCACCCACCGTGTTACCACGAAGGGGCCATTCCCTTGTGCTGAGGATCACACGGCCAAGAATTGGAAAGGGAAACCTTGTGACAATATTTGAACTCCTGGATCCAGATGAGTCTGAAGCTACATCTACCTTTAGGCTTTTATTTGAGCGTATATATTTTTTTACTTACTTAAGCCTACTTTAGTTATTTATCACTTATAGTCAAATAAGTCATTTATTTTCTTACTCCTTCATTTATTCAACAAACAGTGATTGAGTCCTCATACACACCAGGCACTATGAAGCTGGGAACATACCAGAGTATAAGGCTCCCTACTTTTATGGGGCTTATATTCCAATGGAAAAAGTCAGGTCATAAACATACTAAATAAATAAACCCTTCTGTTTCAGATACCGTTAAGCACAATGAGGAAATGAAGCAAGAAGTGATGGATGGTGGTTTTCTGGATAAGGTGATTAGGAGAAACCTCTGTGATAAGAGACGAGAATGATGAGGAGCCAGATACAGGAAAGCTCTTTAGGAAGAGTATTCCATACAGCGAAACCAGCAAGAGTAAAACCGGAAGGCAGGAATAAGCTCAGCATTTTTAAGGAACAGGAGGAAATCT
The DNA here is from genome assembly GCA_004023785.1 of Mungos mungo. Classification (NCBI taxonomy): domain Eukaryota; kingdom Metazoa; phylum Chordata; class Mammalia; order Carnivora; family Herpestidae; genus Mungos; species Mungos mungo. The sequence goes on along the minus strand of PISW01005562.1, from coordinate 11,707 downwards.
AGTGCAGTGAAAATACATGGATAAGTCAGAAGGTGAGAGAAGGTGAGATTGGAGGAGTAGATGGGAGACTAAGCAGGCCATCGAAGAGTTTGGATATTTTTTCCTAAGTATGATGGGATGTCACTCTGGAATATTTTCTTTTCCTCTCTTTTTTTTTTTGCAGAAGAATTGACATGAAAGAGACAGAGATAGAGATGATATAGAGATATAAAATTCTAAGAAAGTAAGTAGATCTTAAAAGCTTTCATCACAAGAAAAAAATTGTAACTAGGTATGGTGATGGATATTAGCTAGACTGAGTATAGTATCATTGAATCATTATGTTGTACACCTGAAAGTAATGTCATGATCTATGTCTATATATACTCTGTGGCTGCTACGAAAGGAGGAAGAATGGGAGTGGAGACTGCGGTATTCCGAGACTGCTGTAGCATTCCAGGTCAGAGATGAAAGTGGGTTTGGACCAGCATGTGAAGTGACTTTAATAGTGAGAAGTTGGACTTGGTTGCATTTTAAAAACAGAAAAAAATCAGGGTGCTTGGGTGGCTCAGTTGGTTAAGTGTCCAACTTCTTCCTAGGTCATGATCTCACAGTTTATGGGTTCAAGGCCTGTGTTGAGCTCTGGGCTGACAGCACAGAGCCTGGAGCCTGCTTTGTATTCTGTGTCTCCCTCTCTCTCTGCTCCTCCCTCATTCATGCGCTGTCTCTCTCTATCTCTCAAAAATAAATAAATGCTCAAAGATTTTTTAAAAAACAGAAAAAATAAAAGCCAGTCCTTACTGCTGAGTTGTGTTGTGGAGTGGAGAGCCAGAGAAGACGGTGAGCCAGAGAGCACTGTGATTTGTAGGTTGGGGCAGAAATAGTGATTAGTGCCACTAGCTAAGAAAGGAATGAGTATAAAAGCAGTGGGTTTGGGGAAGGGGCTAAGAACTGAGTGTGTAATTTTGGTTTGTTAAGGTTGAAATGTCTACGGACTATCCAAGTGGATTTAAGTGTAAGCATTTGAATACTCTAGACAGAAGAATGGCAAAGACATCAATGGGGGAATCAACAGTAAATAGATGTCACTCAACGCTACAAATGTAATCGAGAAGACGGTTGAAAAGTAAGCTCTGGGCATGCCAGGACCTTCCATATCTATAGGTCAAAAAGAGGAAGAGGGGCAAGTAAAGGTAACTAAAGAGTCATGGCTGATGATGTGGAAACATGATCAAAAGAATATTGTGTCCCAGATGTCAAGAAGAAAAAAAGACTCAAGGAGAGATGGTCAAATGTATAACAATACTACTAATAACAATACTGAGACGAAGACAGAGGATTGCTCAATGGATTTGGAAAAATGAAGTCTCCAGTGACTTTGGCACACGTGGTTTCAGTGGTGCAGGGTTGGGGGTGAGGACACAGGAGAAATGGCAGGCCAGGAGATAGAAACAATGAGACTAGGCAAGTTTTTCAAGGAGCTATAAAGAGGAGTTTTGTTTAACTGCAAGCTTGTGCCAAATGTTGCAAGGATTCTGGAATCCATATGGTCATAAAATTTTGGAAAGAAAATAGAGATTTGTAGAAAATGGAAGAATATTTTAAAAGAGGAAATTTTACTAAGAACAGGCTGCAGAAGTTTCCTATTAGTATGTAGGAAAGTATTCAACTTAAATTCCAGAGCTCTAACTAGTAGCTACCAGAAAGCCACAGCAAATATCATTCCTAACGATTAAATAGAAATTTTAAAATAAGGAACAAATCAAGAATGCCAAGTAACACTACTGTTATTCCACATTGTGCAAGAGCCCTACTGCATCTTGTGGTAGATGCAAAAACTGCAATGGGATGTAATTTTTGAAAAGAAGAGACACTTTCACGGTTTACATGCTTTGAAATCAGCTACACTTGTGAGTGTACCTTTTGACATGAATGTTGGTTTATGGTTTTGTTTACATTAATGAGAAAAACAAAGTGAAACAATTTGTCCTAACTCTACTTACTGGTCCATGATGTGAGCTACTTCCTGATGAAATGGAAAAATAGTTTTCAAATATTGCCAAATTTTTGTGCAATTCCCAATGCATGACATGATGCGTTTTTAAGTTTAATCTCCATTATTAACATTTTTCTCCATTACTTTAAGTCTAAACAATTAACAAAACAATAAGTCAAGATCTTCCTTGAAGTGTTTGCTGATTCTCATGGTGTAAATATTCTCATCATGATTTATTTCAAGCTATTAATGTGAACTCAGTCAATGTGAAGTTGGAGAAGATACACCATAGTGTGCTATTATAAAAAATGTCCACTGCACAGAAATATTGGAAAGAAATAACATTAAGAGTAAAGTAAAATAATTAGGACACAGTAAGTATTGAGACTCTATCTTTGTTTTTAATAAAGTCTATTTAATTGTAAAGTTATATAATTTAATCTTTACTAATGGCTATGTTTAACAATCAGCTCACAAAATTCCTGACTATGTAAAAAATTGACTCTTATGAGTGGACATAAACCAGCATTGGTTCATCATATACTTGTGTATCTATTAAAGCAAAGAAAATCAAGTGAAGAACTAATGGAACCAAAGAAGAATCAGTTAAGTTGGTTAGATACAAAAACCAACAAATGTAGAGTAAAAACCATTGATTCACAACAGCAACAAGCACAATATAACGATTATGAAAAGACTAATGTGTAATGAGCAAGTCGTATGTTAAGAGATATTCACACTTTAAAAGATGTAAATAAATGAAGAGATATATATTGTTTCTACATAAACACAGTTAATATTGTAAAGATGTAAGTTGTCTCCCAGAGTAATCTATACACAAATACAGTCTCAGTCAAAATTCAAGCAGGATTTTATATAGACATTGGCAAGCTGATTCGGAAGTTTGTTGGAAGAAAACGTGCTCATGAATGAATTTTTGAAAAAACTTGGTCTCCTAGATATAAAAACATTCTCTAAAACATTGGTAATTAAAATAGTGAGATTCTGGTGTAAGAATTATCAAACGTGTAGATGAAACAGAAGAAAGAATTCAAAATGTTTCATTTGTAACGAAAGTGTTGTACTACATGAGAAAAGAGGCGATTGAAATCAGTGGGAAAGGAAGTAGTGCAAATTATCCTACAATTTACTAAAAAGTTGTAAAACTTCCTATTTCACATAAGGCAAAAAATATTAATGCTAAATGCCTAAAAGTGGTAAACATTAAAGGAGGAAATCACTTTAAAGGAATACAGGATGTTATATTTATAGTGTTAGCATGGTGAAATATTTCCTTAGCAAGACACACAAACCAGAAGTGATAAAGAAAACATGGACAGATTCTTAAAAACTTATGATTTTTGTATAACAAGAAATCCAAAATTCAAGACAAAAAAGTTACAGACTGAGAACAAATATTTGCTACAATATAGCAAAAGATATGTACTAACAGTATATCAAGAGGTCCTGGTGATAAATAATAGTAAGACTTGAACACACCATTTATATCAATGGATGATAGATCATCCAGGCAGAAAATCAAGAAGGAAAAAGTGTCTTTGAATGACACATTAGACCTGGACATACAGGTATGTAGGGAACATCCCATCCAAAAACCATGGAACACACATTCTTTTCAAGTGCACATGGAACATTCTTCAGATTAGATAACATGGTTAAGCCACAAAACAAGTCTCAATAAATTTAAGAAGACTAAAATCATACCATACATCTTCTCTGACCACAGTGGTATGAAAATAGAAGTCAATCACAAAAGAAAAACTGGACCAAAAACCCCAGAAACACATAGAAGCTAAATAGCATGCAACTAAACAACCAAAGGGTCAATGAAAAAATCAAAGAAGAAATTGAAAAATACATGGTGATCGATGAAAATGAGAACACAGCAGTTGAAAATGTTTGAGATGCAGTGAAAGCAGTTCTAGGAGGGAAATATATAGCAATCCAGATCTAAATCAAGAAACAAGAAAAAGCTCAAATAAACAATCTAACCTTATCCCTAAAGGAACTAGAAAAAGTAGGACAGAGCTCAAAGTGAATAGAAGGAAGAAAATAATAAAGATCAGAATAGAAATAAATGACATAAAAGCTAAAAAAGAAAATAGAAAAGATCAGTGAAGTCAAGAGCTGGTTCTTTGAAAAGAGACAAAATTGATAAACCCTTAGCCAGAGTCATCAAGAAAAAGAAAGACAAGACTAAAATAGATAAAATCAGAAATGAAAGAGAAGTAACAACTGACACCACAGAAGGACAAAGGATTATAAGAGAATACTACAGAAGAGTTAGATGCCAACAAGTTGAACAAGCTAGAAGAAATTGAGAAATTTCTAAGAACATACAATTTTCTGAAAGTGATCTAGGAAAAAATAGAAAATAGAAATAGAAAATCTGAGCAAATCAATTACTAGTAAAAAAATTAAATCAATAATTTTAAAAATCTATCAAAATTAAAAATCCAGGACCAGATGGATTCACAGATGAATTCTACCAAACATTTAAAAAAGAGTTAATACTAATTTTCCTCAAACTATTTTAAAAAATAGAAGAGGAAGGAAAGTTTCTAAATATATCATACAAGGCCAGCATTAGCCTGATACCAAAACCAGACAAAGACACTACAAAAAAAGTAAATTCCAAGCCAATATCCCTGATGCACAGATTCAAAAATCTTCAACAAAATATAGTAAACCACATTCAACAATACATTCAATGTACATGTACATCACAATCAAGTGGGATTCATGCTGTGGAATGTGAGGATAATTCAAAATTTACAAATCAATCAACATGCTATACCACATCAAAAGTGAAAGATAGCGCACAAAAACAGGCACTCAAATCAATGGAACCAAATAGAGAACCCAGAAATGGACCCACAAACGTATAGCCAACTAATCTTTGACAAATCAGGACAGAATGTCCAATGGAAAAAAGACAGACTCTTCAGCAAATGGTGTTGGGAAAACTGGACAGCGACATGCAGAAGAATGAACCTGGACCACTTTCTTACACCAGACACAAAAGTAAACTCAAAATGGATAAAAGTCCTAAACAAAAGACAGGAAGCCATCAAAATCCTAGAGGACAAAGCAGGCAAAAACCTCTTTGACCACAGCTGCAGGAACTTCTTACTCAACACGTTTCCAGAGGCAAGGGAAACAAAAGCAAAAATGAACTATCAGGACCTTATCAAAATAAAAAGCTTCTGCACAGCAAAGGAAACAATCAGCGAAACTAAAAGGCAACCAACAGAGTGGGAGAAGATGTTTGCAAACAACATATCAGATAAAGGGTTAGTATCCAAATTTTATAAGGAACTTATCAAACTCAACACCTATAAAAACAAATAATCCAGTGAAGAAATGGGCAAAAGACATGAATAGATACTTCTCCAAAGAAGACATCCAGATGACTAACAGACGCATAAAAAATGCTCAACATCATTCATCACCAGGGAAATACAAATTAAAACCACAATGAGGTACCACCTCACACCAGTCAGAATGGCTAAAATTAACAACTCAGGCAACAACAGATGTTGGTGAGGATGTGGAGAAAGAGGATCTCTTTTGCACTTCTGGTGGGAATGCAAACTGGTGCAGCCACTCTGGAAAACGCTATGGAGATTCCTCAGAAAGCTCAAAATAGAACTACTCTACAACCTAACAATTGCACTACTAGGTATTTATCCAAGGGATACGGTGTGCTGATTTAAAGGGGCACATGCACCCCAGTGTTTATAGCAGCCCTATAGACAATAGTCAAAGTATGGAAAGAGCCCAAATGTCCATCAAGGGATGAATGGATAAAGCAGATGTGGTATATATATATACACATACACACACACACACACACACACACACACACACACACACACAATGGAGTATTACTTGGAAATCAAAAAGAATGAAATCTTGCCAACTACGTGGATGGAACTAAAGGGTATTATGCTAAGTGAAATTAGTCAGTCAGAGAAAGACAAATAGCATGTGACTTCACTCATATGAGGAATTTAAGACACAAAACAGATGAACATAAGGGAATGGAAGCAAAAATAATATAAAAACAAGGAGGGGGACAAAACGTAAGAGACTCTTAAATACAAAGAACAAACTGAGGGTTGGTGGAGGGGTTGTGGGTGGAGGAGTGGACTGAATGGGAAGAGACATTAAGGAGGACACTTGTTGGGATGAGCACTGGGTGTTATACATAGGCGATGGATCACAGGAATCTATTTTTGAAATCATTGTTGCACTATATGCTAACTAACTTGGATATCAATTTATAAATTAATTAATTAAATAAAACAAGAGACCAAAATATGAAAGGTAAAAATCATATGCTCATCTCAATAGATGCAGAAAAGATTTGGCAAAATTCCACATCCATTCATGATAAAATCTCTCAATAAGGTGGGTTTAGAGGGACCATACTTCAACATAAGAAAAGCCATGTATGAAAAACCCACAGCTGACATCACACATAATTGTGAAAACTTGAGAACTTTTCCTCTGAGATCAGGAACAAGACAAAGATGTCCACACTCACCACTTTCATGCAACATAGTACTGGAAGTCCTAACCACATTGATCAGATAAGAAAAAGAAATAAGATGATCTATAATGGTAAAGGAGTTCAAGTGTCACTATTTACACATGATACTATACATAGAAAACCCTAAAGACTCCACCAAAAAACCATTAGAACGAGTAGATGAATTCAGTGAAGCTGTAGGATGCAAAATTAATACCTAGAAATTGGTAGTTTCTATACACTAATATTGAAGTAACAGAAAGAGATATTAAGAACACTGTCCCATTTACAATTGTACTAAAGAAAATAAAATACCTAGGAATAAACTTAACCAAGGAGGCAAAGGACCTGTACTCTAAAAACTACAAAACACTAATGAAAGAAATCAAAGATGACACAAATGGGAAAATATTCCAAGTTCATGGGTTGGAAGAATTAATATTGTTAAAATGTCCATACTACCCAAAGCAATCTACAAATTCAATTCAATTCTATCGAAATACCAACAGCATTTTTATACAACTAAAACAAATAATCCTAAAATGTATATGGAATCACAAAAGCCCCAACTGGCCAAAGCAATCTTGAGAAGAAAGAACAAAGCTGGAAGTATCACAATCCCAGATTTCAAGATACACTACAAAGCTATAGTAATCAGAACAGCATGGTTTTAGCACAGAAATAGACACACGGATCAATGGAACAGAAGAGAGAGCCCAGAGATAAGCCCATACTTATATGGTCAATTAATCTATGACAAAGGAAGCAAGAATATAAACAGGGAAAAGAAAGTCTCTTCAACAAACAGTGCTGGGAAAACTGGACAGCTACATGCCAAAAGATGAAACTGGACCACTTTACACCATACACAAAAATAAATTCAAAATGGTTTAAAAGCCTAGAAATGAGACCTGAAACCATAAAAACCCTAGAAGAGAATGTAGGAAGTAATTTCTTTGACGTCAGCCTTAGCAACATTTTGTATGTCTCCTAAGGCAAGAAAAACAAAAGCAAAAATAGAATATTGGAACTACCTCAAAATTAAAAGCTTTTGCACAGCAAAGGAAACTACCAACAAAACAAAACAAAAAAACAACCTACTGAATGAGAGAAAATATTTACACATAATACATCCAACAAAGGGTTAATATCCAAAATAAATAACATAATTTGTACAACCCAACACCAAAAAAATCCCAATCAAATTAAAAAATGCACAGAAAACATGAATAGACATTTTTCCAAAGAAGACATACAGATGGCCAACAGGCACATGAAAAGGTGCTCCATATCACTAATGATCAGAGAAATGCAAATCAAAACCACAATGAGATAACACCTCACATCTGTCAGGATGCCCAGAATCAAAAAGACAAGAAATAACGAGTGTTGATGAGGATATGGAGAAAAAGAAACTCTTGTGCACTGCTGGTGGGAATGTAAATTGGTGCGGCCATTGTAGAAAACAGTATGGAGGTTCCTCAAAAAATTAAAAATAGAAATCCCATATGATCCAATAATTCCACTCCTGGGTTTTTACCCAAAGAAAACAAAAACACCTATTCAAAAAGATAATAAGCACCCTATGTTTCCTGCAGCATTAATTACAATAACCAAGGTATGGAAGCAACCTGAGTGTCCATCAATACACAGACAGGAAGATAATATATAAAATATATAGTGGAATATTATATAGCCATAAGAAAAGGATGAGACCTTCCCATTTGTGACAACATGGATGGACATAGAAGGTATTATGCTAATGCTAAGTGAGATAAGTCAGACATGGAAAGACAGATACCATATGATTTCACCTGTAAGTGAGATCTAAAAAAATGAAATGAATAAACAAACGAAAAGCACAATCAGACCTATAAACACAGAAAACAAAACTTATGGTTGCTTGAGGATGATGGGCAAAATGGGTAAAGGGAGTGGGAGATACAGGTTTCCAGTTGTGGAATGAATAGGTCGTAGGAATAAAAGGCACAACACAAGGCATATAGTCAATGATATGTTGTATGGCTACAGAGGGTAGCTACACTTGTGAGCATAGCATAAATGCATAGAGATGTTGACTTGCTATGTTGTACACCTGAAACTAATAACTAGTAATTGTGCGCCAGCTACAGAACTTGAGCTCAGGTCATGATCTCACGGTTCATGAGTTCAAGCCCCGTATCAGGCTCTGTGCTGACAGCTCAGAGCCTGGAGCCTGGTTTAGATTCTGGGTCTCCCTCTCTCTCTGCCCCTCCTCTGCTCACACTTTGCTCTCTCTGTCTCTCAAAAAATAAAATAAAACATTAAAAAAAAACAAAAAATAGCAATAGAGCGAGACCAATTTGTGGAAATTTTTCTGTAATAGGATTTATATATTAGAAATCATTTTTTAGGTTTGTTGTGTGTATATATGCATATGTTTTTAAGTGCATTGAAAATAAAGGATATAAACCAGGTATGAATAGCACTCTTTTATGGCAGGGGGTGTGGTGGAGACGCTGGTGGACAGTGGGAAGAGAGCTTTCATTACATAATGTGTAAATTTCTGCACGAAGCACGTGCTGGATTTGGAACGGGGGGGGATTTTCTTTTTAAACATGAGAGGCTTGATAAGCCACGATTAAGAATTCAAAATTCTCTAGCATGCACATCCACAGGCTGATTCTCAATTGCTCCACTCCGTACAAAGGTGCTGAGGCCACCCCGGGGTAGCAAGAGCTTAGAATACGTATTTTGACAGTCACTGCCAATATCGCAGGATCAACAGTTATTGTTTATAATAGCTCAACATTGAGAGTATTTACTCCATCCAAATTTTGTGTCTTTCAACAATCTTTTTCTGAACACATGCTGCAGCGTAAGCCCTCCCCTTAGGCCCTGAGAGATTATCAAGATAGCAAGACGGGTACCGAACTGAGGGGACTCACCCCACTGAGCATCATTTAAGGAACAGAGAGACTGCGTACTTTGGTTTTCCTGAAAGCGGACTGGAGCTGAGGGCTTCGTTTCAACAATCCAGACTCTTAATAAAAGGTAAAATTTAGGGGCAGCGGGGTGGCTCAGGTGGTTGAGTGTCCGACTTTGGCTCAGGTCATGATCTCACGGTTTGTGTGAGTTTGAATCCCACCTCAGGCTCGCTGGGATCAGCCTGTTAGCACAGAGCCCACTTTGGATCCTCTGTCCCCCTTTCTCTGCCCTTCCTCCATCTGCTCTTCCTCTCTCAAAATAAATAAACATAGGGGCACCTGGGTGACTCAGTTGGTTAAGCGGCCAACTTCTCAGGTCATGATCTCACAGTCCATGGGTTCGAGCCCCATGTCGCGTTCTGTGCTGACAGCTCAGAGCCTGGAGCCTGCTTCAGATTCTGGGTCTCCCTCTCTCTCTGCCCCTCCCCCACTCACTCTCTGTCTCTCTCTCTCTCTCTCTCAAAAATTTTTTAAATATTTTTAAAAAGGTAAGATTTAGTTGACATGTAGTTTTTGCCCTTCATTCTTCCTCATTTCTTTGAGCCTGAAATAAAGTTATGTAATCTCCAAACAGAGAATGGGAGCCACAAGCTTAAGACAGTTTTGAAGGCCTCCAAATATCACCAGCGAATCTGCTTACTAAAGCAATGCTCGATTTACTAGAATTCATTGCAGGAAGGGAGAAGAGCACTTTGACAGCATCTTAGCAGTGATTTCTTAAAAACGTTTTTTTTTTTTTAACATTTATTCATTTTAGAGAAACAGAGTGTGCGCAGGTGAGGAGCAGGGAGAGAGAGACAGACAGAATCCAAAGCGGGTCCAAGGCTCTGAGATGTCAGCAGAGCTGATACCAGGCTTGAACTCACGAACCACTAGATCATGACCTGAGCCAAAATCAAGAGTCAGGCGCTTAGGCAACAGAACCACCCAGGCGCCCCTCACACAAGCAGTTTTGTATGAAGTTAATTAATACTTGGTGCTCTCAGAATGCATATTTATGGAGCCATCTTTTAAAATATAGTTTATTGTCAGGTTGGTTTCCGTATAACACCCAGTGCTCATCCCAACAAGTGCCCTCCTCCATGCTATGGAGCCATTTTTAAAAAACATATATCCACAGTCTCTACATAGTCAGGTAAGACCGACCAGATGAGTAACATATCCTACTTCTACCGATCCCCGTTCTTCAAATACATATTCTTTACCCTGTATCTGTCCATTCTCTTACTCAACTGAGGCAACTCTGCAGTATTATTTTAACTCCGTAGCTCTGGAATCTCCAGCAACCACCTCACATCTCCCTAATAAGGAGAGAGCTCAGTCTTTGCCCTTGGCCTGCCTGCTGGCACTGGGCAGTTCCGCCAGCAGGCTTTCTCTTCTCTGTCAGAGACCCCTTTCGCAGGGGCGCCTGGGTGGCTCAGTTGGGTGAGTGTCCACCTTCAGCTCAGGTCATGATCTCGCAGTTCATGAGTTCGAGCCCACACTGGGCTCCTTGGGCTCGCTGGCAGAGCCTGCTTCTGACTCCCCTGTCACTCTCTCTCTCACTCTTTCTCTCAAAGATAAATTTTAAAAAATGTTATAAAAAAACAAGAAATTCCTTACGTAATGACCAAGTCTCTAAATTCTCCTCCTTTCGTGCCTGGCATCATGGGCCCTTGTGAAACTGCCTCACGATGAGATCTCATGATGAGGCTGACCTCTTGGGAGCTCATTAAAAACGACAAGTCATCCTTTGAATAGTCCCATGGTCTGTCCCATTTCCCGGCTTTTTTTTTTTTTTTTTTAACATCTGTTGAATTCCTTCCATCCATTTGGAACAATAATGGAAGCAGCAGACGCTGGACCAGTTCTATTTCCTCTAACCTTTTTTGACTTTCTGACCTGGTTGATCTTTGTTCCTCCCTGTGTCATTTCCTCCATGACTGGCCCCTTTCCCAGCACCTTCCCTCCCAGTCACAACCCCATGCCTACATTCCCACTCTTTACACACGGCTGCCCTCCCTGAGCTTCCAGAATGATCTGGAATGATCTCCAGTCTCCTTCCCAACTCCTCTGTCACTTGCCTCCCTGTGGTTCTCAGTGCTCTCAGGACAGATGTCTGCTCTCTTTCTCATCACCCCTTCCTTTTCCAAAACAGGTGATATATTTTACTTTTATAAAAATAGAATGTAAAAGAATATATATAATACATATGTCATATGTATTATGTGT